>APFE031307407.1:24018-53560 GCA_000404065.3 Pinus taeda | reverse complement strand
AAGACAAAAATAGTTTAAGACAAAAATATTTTAAGGCAAAAAGAGTTTGAGACCAAAATATTTTAAGACAACTTTATACTTGAGACAATGGCCACTTAAGATGAAACCCGTTTAATACAATTAACAATTAAGAGAAAAACATATCAATTTAAGAAAATATTATCTAACAACTACAAAATTGACTCTCACAATGGACCCTAAGTCCACCAGCTTGCAGGCTACTACTGTATCACACCTATACAAACATTGTTATTTCACTTTCTAGCCATCTTACCTTATATAAATACAACGACTTTTTGGGCTCTTCGTTTTGTGGGACTAGCCAACTCTGAAGAATGTGAAAACTTTTCTTGGCAAGTTTTCCCATACATTAATTACTCTTTTGTCCCTTCAATCTCTGTTGATGTGATTAGAGACAACTTGCATGTATTTACATTCAAAACTAATACACGGAGGGGAATTTTATAAGACAAAATAAATCTTTTGTCTTAAAATTTTCAATATGAGGCGCTAGTAGAAAAGGTAAAGGATTAGGGGTTTGTCTTTACACTATTCATGGGTTCTTCAGGAAGTAGAGTGATGGAGGTTGAAAACAACTAATGGAATTTAGGGCGATGGAGGCTAACAACCGAGATGTGTGTTGTGAGAGGAGAGATGGAGGCACTTTCGATGAATGTGGGTAGGTGGTAACATAGTTGAAGTAATTTTGAGGATCTCCATGGATTATTTTTTGATATATGTTTTTTGATTGTTTTATTTATTTTGAATGCTACTTGTATCCATTGGTTGTTGTTATTAGCACATCATTGTGCTAGATTGTCAACATGGATTAGATTCACCTAAAGGATTGTTGAAAAATGCAACAATAAATTATCAATTTGATTTTGCCTTGATTAAATTGAGAAAAAATTAATTTCCACATCAGCAGACAACTTGGATGCAATTAGCTTGTATGACATGGCTTGTATCACCAATTTTACTCAATAAATTCAAGTTAGAGTAGTTACAGTTAAGTTAAGCATGTGTGATTGCTAATTTGTAGCAATCAAAGTCAATTATCTCACGTTGTTTTCAATTAAACTAGTTCTAATTGTTGGAGGAACTAGTGGAAGGCTAGTTGTGCAATGGGAATTCAATCAAATGCAGTGATCATCTAGTTAATTGATCAATCAACCCAAAATAGGTAGGGCATGCAAATAATTCGAGTTCCCCAGCTATGGTGGAGATTCTAACTAAGTGTAACATTAGTTTTAGACTACTCTTGAGCGTATAGGTGTTGCATGTAGTCACATGATCAACCTTAGGAATTGCACAATCCATTTTTGAAAAAAAAACTAAATAATATGGGCCTAATTTCTGAAGGAATTTCACAAGGAAATAATGGCTCAAGAAGAGGAAAAAATTGACAAATTTTGGGTTTGACATTATCCGTACGCAGAGAGACAAGTTATTCACTTACATGTTGTTCACAGTTGAGTAAATAAATTGTAATACATCTATATCCATCAGATTGATGCAAGAAGGCATTGGAGTTTTTAGCGGATTGCTTTCCCCAGGAAAAATATTGTGTGCATGTGTTTTGTTTCTTATTGCATGTCTGCATTTTTTTTTCTAAATTGTGAATTAAATTATGTAGAACAGTAGAGTAGGTTTGTCTCCTATGATTTTAAAAAAACTTCATGAGCAGTTTAAAATCTACACCACAATTTCTACATCGTATCATAGTAGGATTCACATTAGAATAGTATTTTCAAATTTGTTTCTCGAGAGCTTTGAATTTGCAATTTAGTGTACCAAGATCTCTGAAGAGATGAGAAGGTGACCTTCAATGGGATGAGTCTAGAGTATGCCTTGGAAGGCAGATCTAATTTCATTTTCTGGAAGGATTGCATGGAGGAGGTATTCGATGACAATGGATTGCTAGAATACATCGAGAGAGATGTTACAAAACAAGTAGAATCTGATGCCCAAAACCTTGCTCAGTGCATGAAAGTTGTAGCCAAGGTGTGGATAATAATATTGGAGGGAGTACGAGACCACATTGTCAGAAATATTCACATGGAAGAAAATGCTTATGCAATGTGGTAGGTACTAGAAAATTTGTTGTAGAATAGTAGTGACCACAAAAATTTAGTGCTCAAGGATAAACTTTGAAATATCAAGATGTAGAAGAATGACTTTATCCTGCAATATGTGAGGAGGTTCAAACAAGTTTGTGATGAGCTTGCAAAAGTTGGTGTTATTGTTTGAAAGGATGACTTGGTAAGAATAGCCCTTCTCGACCTTCCCAAGAGTTAGGATAGCTTGCAAGATTAAGTGAATGGGAGGGAGAAACTACTAAATAGTGAACACTTATGGAACAATTTGGTATAGGAGGAAATAAGGCATAATACCAGAGATGGGTCCCCATCCAAGGGCAGGGATGAAGAAAAATTTGCATTGGTTCGAAAGGGAAAGAAGGAAAAAGAGAAGAAATCACAAAGTAGACTAGAATCCAGCCAAGGGTGAAAAAATAAAGATTTATGAAAAATTAAATGCTTTTATTTTCATGAATACGAGCACTATGTCACAAAGTTCCCACAAAAAGGGGCAAGCAAGAAGATCTTAGGAGGAGTAGTGGGTGAAGTCTTGGCTTCACAGTTTGACCTTGAATTTCCCTTATCACATGCATGTCCAACATAGTGATGGGGAGCGTGTGGTACTTGGACTCAGATGCATTATTGCACATGACAGGGTGTAGATATTTTTTCAGTGACCTAGAGGAGAAAGATATCCATATTCACATCAATCTTGGGATGATGAAAGGTACAACGCGATCAATATTGGTATACTCACCTTTTAGAGGGAGTGAGGCTCCCCTCTTAAGCTCAAGGATGCCATGTTTTTTCTGAGCCTAAAGAAAAATCTCATCTCTGTTGCAGTTTTGAAAGATTGTGGTTATGATGTTATCTTCAACAAAGGAAAAACAGTCCTCAGACACATAGCCATGGGACAGGTGAAGAATATCGAGGTTTGTGTGAAGAATCTATCTAAGTTAGATGTGGAAGATTATGTTGCGTTAAGCACTAAGGAAGAGAAAGTGTAGGGAAATGATGTAAGTGAACTTTGGCACATAATAATTGGCCATTTATATCATGTAACCTTGAATATTATACAACAAGTATACACTAGCATCCCTAAAGGAGCACTTGAGCAGTAGGATGTATGCAAAGGATGTACCTTAGGGAAGTACATAAGAACTGCATTTGATGATCACGACAAAAAACTGCATGTAGTCCAAGAAAGGATTCACTTTGATGTCTGTGGACCTTTCTCGATAATCTCCACTACCATACACAAATATTTGGTCATTTTTATTGATGACTTCTCGCATAAGTGTTGGATCTGTTCATGTGGAAGAAATATGAGACACTCTCCAAATTCGTGGAATTGAAGCCACTAGTTGAGAAAGAAGCCAACAAGAAGGTGAAGGCTCCCATGAGAAATAAGGGAGGTGAGTAAGTTTTGAAGGAATTTAAAAATTTATTTCCGAAAGAAGGCATTCGATGAGAGTTGACAACACACCACAACCCACATCATAATGGGGTTGGTGAGAGAAATAATCATAGCATTTTGGGAGCGACGAGGGTGATGTTGCATGACCAAGGCCTACCCTTGCGTTTGTGCTTTGAGGCATGCAATATAAGAGTCTGTTTGCAAAATTGAAGTCCTCATTGGTTTCTTGCCATGATTACAATGGAGGAGGATTTCTCGGGAAGAAAGCCAGATGTGTCGCACTTCAAGATTTTTGGAGCCTCTGTTTACTGCCATGTCTCCAGAGAATCAAGGAATAAGCTTTAGTCAACCACACAATTGGGGGTATTTGTGGGTTACACAGAAACTCCCCACAACTACCATGTGTAATTTCCATCACTCATAATTATAGTTGTGCGAAGGGATGAAACTTTTGATGAGGAGAAAGACATGTGGTTCTCCCTTGGGAGGGAGCTTTAGATCCCACCAGAAAATGAGATTTTAGCTCCAAAATAGGAACCTCAGGAAGTTGTAGAGAAACCATAAATTGTGGATCAGAGAGTGGAGACATTCACTAAAGTAAAACATCTAGAGAAGGCAGAAAAATAACTAAGGAATTTGATTGACTTGGGTAGGATGTGAGGGAGAATGTGGGATATCCTTCAAATTTGTGTAAGAAAAGGAGGTCACCTCAGAGGTACACTAGCTACATGGCTCTTATGTGTGAGCTTATTGAGATTGAGGCATCCTATTTTCAGGAATAAATAGAGAAACCTATATGGGTTGATGCAATGGTGGAGGAATATGAATCCATTGCAAAGAACAATGTTTTAGAAAAGGTCCTAAGACTAGCATATAAATCAATAGTGGGTTTGAGATGGATCTTCAAGGTGATGCGGGAAATAGATGAAACATAGAGAAGTATAAGGCCAAATTTGTGGCCAAGACGTACTCTCAAGTTGAGGGAATTGACTATGAGGAGACCTTTTCTCTTGTAGCAAGGTACTCATCCATTAGATCAATTCTTGGTATAGCTACGTAGATGCCATCGAATATCGACCAGATGGGTGTAAAATTAACATTTCTTAATGGCGTTATTAAGGAGGAGGTGTACATAGAGTAAAAAAAAGGTTTTGAGACATTTGATGAAGGGTTTCATGTGTGAAAACTCAAGCGAGCATTGTACGAGCTCAAATAAGCACCTCGTGCTTGGTAGACCAAGATTGATAGTTATCTCACCAGTTTGGGCTTCACCATAACTAAAGAGTATGTAAACCTCATCACATCTCAACAGAAGGTAAATTTCTTATTGTTGCCTTATACATTGATATTTTTATTTTAATTAGTGATGAGTAGTTTATCATATCTTGCAAGGAGGACCTTGTAAGGGTATTTGAAAAGAAGAAGATGGCTCTCATGCACTACTTTCTCAGGTTGGAATTATGGAAAGGTGATGGGGAATTGTTTGTCTCTTAAGGAAAGTATGAAAATGAGATACTGTAGAGATTGAACATGGAGAGTTGTAAACCCATGGAGACACTTCTAATAAAAAACTAGAGGAAGGAGAATGCCACTTCAGGTGAAATGGATGCTATCATTTATAAGTAGCTAGTGGTTCGACTCACGTATCGTGTTAACTCATGACCAAATATGTGTTGTGTAGTAAATTAGATAAGCCAAGCTATGGTTAGGTAAACCAAACTATTTTTGAAGGAAACTAAGAATGTTTTACAGTACCTTAGAGGCACTACCTAGTTTGGACTATGGTATAGACAAACAAAGGGAGTGAAGTTGTGTGACTTCACAAATGTATATTGGGCATGAAGTTCATCAAACTGAAAGAGCACATCAATTGAAATTTTCAGTGTTCGGTCCACAGTTATTTCTTCGTACGACATCAAGCAAATATATGTGCTGCTGAGCTAGAAAGAAGCATCATACATGGGTGCAAGTCAAACCACACGTGAGGCAATATGCATGAGAAAGATACTTTTTGGACTTTTTGTGAGATGATGGATCCAATTGTGATAATGAGAGTGGCATCAATCCCTTTGAGAATCATGTATATCTTGATCGATCCAAGCATATAAATATTGATTATCACCATTTACGGGACTGTGTTTAGAGGTATTTAATGTTGCAACATTCCATTATGACAGAGGAGAAAGATGTTGACAGTTTTACAAAAGCTTTGTCAAGAGGGAAGTTACAATTCCATAGGTTCAGGATAGGGGTGGTTGATAATCCCTTTCTTACACAGAGGGAGTCTTCAAAAATGAAGTAAGAAATTCTCAATTTGATTTTTTCTTGATTAAATTGAGAAAATATGAATTTCCACATCAACAAACAACTTGGATGCAGTTGAATTGTGTAACATGGCTTGTGTCACCAAGTTTACTAAGTAAATTCGAGTTGGAGGAGTTAGAGTTCAGTTAAGCATGTATGCTTGTTATTTGTAGCAATCCAAGTCAGTTATCTCAAGTTGTTTTCAGTTAAAATAGTTCCAACTACTTGAGGAACTAGTGGAAGGCCAATTGTGTAGTGGGACTTTAGTCAAACTTAGTGATCATCCAGTTAACTGATCAATCAACCCAAAATATCTAGTGCATGGAGAATTAGAGTTCCCCAACTATGGTGGAGATTCCAAGGCAATGTAACATCAATTGTCTATTAGTCTTGACTGTACAAGTGTTTCATGCAGTGAGATGATCAACCTTAGGAATTGCGCAATACATTTTGTAAAAATTCCTAAATAATATGGGCCTAATTTCTTAAGGAATTGTGAAAGGAAATATGGGCTCAAGAAGAGGTAGAAATTTACTAGGTCTGGGTCATAACTTCTAAGTGAGGAGAGAGACAGGGTATTTACTTGTTGGTTGTGCTCAATTGAGCAAATAAATTGTAATACATTTCTATTCATCATATTAATGCAAGTAGACATTGGGGTTTTTAGCATATTACTTTCCCCAGGAAAGCTTTGTGTGCCTGTGTGTTATTTCTTATTGCATGTATGGAGTTTTTGTTCTAAATTGTGAATTAACCTCTGTAGAGAAGTAGAGTAGAGTAGTTGCAAATCTACAACATAATTTCTACAAGGATGCTCGAGGAAAATTATAGAATATTCATTAGTAGAAAATATTCCTACTTCAAAATATCTATGACAATTTTAATGAGAAGAAGACATGGAGGATAAAATATTGGATTGTGGAAGAATTAGTCACAAAATTCACAAGGGCGGTAATTTTGGTTACACATGTGGAGGTAGATGGATTAAATGTAATTTTGGTTGTAGGTGTGTAGGTAAACAAGTCAAAGTTACTCCTTTGAGTTTTGTCGATGATGTGTTAATCTTTGGTAGATTGACCTCTTTTGATAGGTCTCTAGACACCTTATGAATAATACTAACTCTCATATGATTTCTTCTTACCGAGATGATGCATTGGTACTGGAGATTTATCATATTTTTGGTGTTATCTGCAATGCATTAGATGCAGATTTTAAATATCTTATATTTATGCTCCAACCTAATCGTTATGGAATTAAGGATTGGAATTAACATATAGAGAAAAAACATTGTAAACTTTTATCATGGACACATAGGTGGCTCTCCCTAAGAGGCAAGCTCACTCTAGTTCAAGCAGTCCTTCAGAGGATCTCTGTATTTTGGCTTCATATTTTCGCTATGCCTAAGAATATCATTAAATGTATCTTTCTGGCTTCATCTTGGCATGCGAAAATTTGTGTCGTAAAGGATAGAGTGGGCCTCACTGTTGTTTACTCAATATGGAGGCGATGGATGACCGAACTCATCTATTTCTTTGATTCTCCTTAGAAAAATCAATTTGGAATGGTGTATTGAACATGTTTCATTTACAGGCAAATTTGAACTACTCTTTTGTGGTTGATTGTATTCAGTACTACATTATTGAATATAAAACATTTGGACCACTTCCAATATACATTGGGGTTTCTACCAAAAGAATGAATTACTATCCCAGGCTCCTTTGTTGTGATACATCCACCTCCATCCTTGTCAAGCAAGCTAAAAGCCTCTGTGAACTCAGACATAACCTCCATCCCATATTCATTTAGTAGATAAAGCCCTTCTCTCATTTTCTGAGCATGCCAATCTACCCTTCATCCCATATTCTCTCATGAGCCCTGTGTAAACCACCATTTCATTCAAGGATGGGGATTTTGGTGAGTACTCTAACCATATTTGTTAGATACTTTCCCCCTTTTCTTGCTTATCGTTTCTTGAGTTGGCCTCCTCTAAATATGCCCTACTCTCCTTAAATTATTTGGAAGGTAGCCTTTGGTTGCTAACCCCATTTTACTCATCCAAAAGAAGCAAGAAAAAAGTTGTTAACATCATCAAGAAGTCAAGGCGATCGCCCTCTAAGACAAGGATAATTATTTGAAGGAATACATCTTCTTCAAGAGGAAATATTATATTATCATATAATCATCAAAAGCAAGAAAGA
Source organism: Pinus taeda (assembly GCA_000404065.3). NCBI lineage: Eukaryota > Viridiplantae > Streptophyta > Pinopsida > Pinales > Pinaceae > Pinus > Pinus taeda. The sequence goes on along the minus strand of APFE031307407.1, from coordinate 45,563 downwards.
AGGAGATTGAAGATATTGTCATCAAGGAGTATCTTCACAAGAAACTATCTTTATGCCCACATATGAATCTATCAAAATGTATTTTTGCAAGGAGTGAAATAGGTTGGTTGGGTCATCAAACTTTCTTGCATGGAAAAAGAGGACATATTTAACACATATAAAATGAAGTTGTGGAGCATGTCAAGGGCTCAATCACAAAACCTCCAAAGGAACAATCTCAATCTCTTAAAAACTACATGAAAGGGGAAGTAAGGGATCAAAGGATTCTCATAGAATCCATCAAGGATCCCCTCATTCCCTATGTATAAAAACTAGAAACATCAAAAGAAATATATGAAAAACTTGTAGAATTGTTTTGTGTAAGCACCCTAGGAGAAATGATCTCATTAAGGCAAGAACTCTACAAGATGAAGATATCAAAAGGAGTGACCTCTACTTTATGAGGTTGGTAGAAATAAGAGACCAATGCCATGAGTTGAGAGAAATAATGTATGACAAGGAAATGACTATTATAGTGCTGAATGCACTACTAGAGGAATGGAGCAACTTCACATCAAGTATCTATGGGAAGAAGGAAGCTACTCCATTCAATTAGCTATGGTCATTATGCAAAATCAAAGAAACCATGTTGAAGGAAAAAATAGATGTAGGATCAAGTGAGAAAAAGATACAACGAAATTATGAGATTTAAAATCTCTCAAAATTGCAAAGTTATTGGCATATTTGTGTTACAAGGGCTTTTATTCTTTCGTTATTTTGGGTTCGAATTTAATGTAAATCTAGCAATTTCTTTTTCAACCATTCCATTCAAAAGTATCATTTTCAATTTACTAAGATTTGTGACAGCTTTGTAAAGTGCTTTTTAAAAATTTATTTTGAGAGTGATTTTGATATAATTTTAGTTGTGGTTTTGATTTGGATATATTTTTATTTTAAGTATTTAATTCAAACTTGTATTGTAATTATAAATGAACCAAAATTAATGAAAATTGTGAATTTATATGAAAGATTTGTCCCTTATATTTAGGAATTTATATAATAAATTTGATGTGTAGAGTTTATTTTGATAAAAGTGATAATTTATTTGGGTAGTTTTGGTAAAAGTAAATAAAAAAAATGAATAGTAAAAAATTGTGTACATGACATTATTTTATTAATTTCTTAAATTTTTCTTCAGTTGAATTTTCTTCTAAGTAATTTAATTATATAAGTAAATTTTAATTATATTATTATTTTGTTTAAACAAAATTATTTTTAATAGCTATTATTTTTATTACAAAAAAACTATAATAAATAATATAATTACAAAAACTTATCACGGTCGGCTTTGAATAATTATAACAACCGTCCTAACGGGACTATATTTATCATGCCCATGAGAAATAGAGATAATAGGAGTCTCAAAATCAATATTCGCATTAACGAGGTGAGGAGATCCATCCAACATTTAGAGTTAAAAGTTCGTGTCTGCTTTGACGTAGGTATTCTGGCAACAATGAGTCGAAATTTGCATAATGAAGATAGAAACTGGGTCCTTAGAGTTATGAGATTTGTTGAAGATGGGATAGATGGAGGAATTATCCCTCAAGACCCAACAGCGGCAGCAACAACTGAAACTCGCAGAATTGAAGATGAGAATTTGGTGTCTACTGAGGGTGAACACATTGCGTGCAGTTTCCCCAGGGGACATTTATCGGTACTACACTTAGGAAATAGAGAGTTTATCAGAGAATATTGGCGTGGAGACAACGTTCATCGTGACAGGATCGATGAAAGTGAAGATGAGGACTATCTCACAACATTTACATTTCCTCCCAATATTATTGTTGTTCGATACATACAAGATTATCGCCAACCCAACGAAGAATTGAATTATTCCACTCAAGTTCAAATTATATGGAATTCCAGATTCTCATGGCGTGAGATCAAACAATATGTAGAAGACTACAGGTATAACTTCGATTTCAGAGCTGAAATGATCCTTGTTACCTCTGGACAGCAAAGATTAAATAGAAATCTTTCCGAGGAGGAAAGAGTGAATAATATTAGTGTAGTAGTGAATAATATTAGTGTAGTAGTGAATGGGTTGCCATCCATTATTATTAGCAGCGAAAACGGTGACGAAGTGGTGTGCCCAATTTGTCATGACCCATTTTCCAGTACAGATCCTGCAAAACAATTGCCGTGCAAACATCTTTATCATTGGAAGTGCATTTTTGAATGGTTTTGTCGTAAAAATTCATGTCCAATATGCAGGCGTGAACCCGCAATTACCATGAATGAACGTTGAGCATGAGAAACTTGTAGTATTTATTTTTATTAATTGATCTTTGCATATTTATTTTTATTAATTGATCTTTGCATATGACAAGTATGTATATTTTTTTTATTAATTTTAATTTAGATGTTTAAAGGAGCTGGTTTCATTTACTCCATGGTGGACTATCAAAGTCAAACCAAATTTGTAATTTGTGAATCCGTCTGATTAGTTGATGGACTAATTTACTAAAGTGTGGGAGGATAAGATAAATGAAATTGACAAATTGTTTAATTCCAAATATATTTAATATAAAAAATTATATTATGTATTTAAAATTTAGTTGGTAAGATTAATGATGTTGTATTATTTGTATATTAAAAAATAATTTAGTTGATAGTACCAGCTAAATTATCTATATATATATAATATGCAAGTTTTAACTTTATTTAACTTGTTTATATATATAGTGTTAGAGAATGTGAATCTTCACAGGTTTTATATTTTAGCAGTGACATACCTCTTTTTATTTGTATTTTTCTTATGTAAACATTAATGCTAAAAAATTTATGTTCATTTGTTTATAATAATCAATTTAATGTCATAATGTTTCATTTGTTTTAATATCAATTTAAGCTTTTAATATATTTATTTTTATTAGATAAATATGTTGTTTTTAAATAATTAACAGAGATCCATCTTAAGTTCTCATTTAAAAAGTTGTAATTTTTTTTGTAATGCCAAAGCTTGAGAAAAGACTTGAAGCTCAAGAGCTTGATATTTGATACCCTATCCTTCATAGGTCTTGAGTTAAGATGGATAGATAAAATATGGAAAGACAAATTATAATTGAAACTTCATAACCAAACTTGTAGCTCATAGGTGCCAAGAACTACACCTCAAGACTCCCCAAGCACTATTGTTCTATTCCATTGTCCATAAAATCCTAAGTAAATAAGGCTACATTCAATTTAGGGAGATCAAAACTATTTTATGGAAAATAAGAACTAACACACACAACTATGAAATAAACATTCCCCATTAATTTCAACTCTCCCACTTAATGGATAAAGGATTCACTTGCACATGTAACATCTAGCTAAACAATTCAAATTTCATTTTCCCAAGAGGGTTGGTGAGATATGAGCTACATTTTGAGAGATGTTACAATATTAAAGAAAAATCTACTTTGACTCAACATTTTCTCTAGCAAAATGAAACTGAGCATCTATATGTTTTGTGTTTTTATGAAAAACACTATTATTTGCGAGTTTGATTGAACTTTGGTTGTTGTTGTGGCATACTTTTGTTCTTCTAGTGCATCATGCAGAAGTATTCACAAGTGGTTGCACATACAAATACTCTTCTTTTGCTTATGAGAAAATATAATACTCTTTTTTTTATTGCTCCAACAAATGACCCATAACCGAATATTAAAAGCATATGGAGCTGTAGATATTCTATAGTCCATATTTCCACCACAATCTGAATATGAATAGCCTATTAGTTTAAGATCAAAATAATAGGTATATTTAATGCTAAAATTTGTGTTTCCATACCTTAGGACTCTTTTTGCTGCCATCCAATGATTTTTAAAAGGTTTTATCATAAACTAGCTCAATGCACTGGTTGAATATGCTAAGTAGGGTCTTCTTGTAGTCAAATAAATCAAACATTGCTTAATATTAACTTGATGTTTTAATTTGTTTGTTTCTTAATTTCCTTTCCTTTTATGATTGCCATGAATGATGGTTGAGTATGAGAGACTTGTAGTATTTCTTTTCATTAATTGATCTTAGATTATGACAAGTATGTATTATATTTTTTATTAATTTTAATTTTAAACACTTTTATGATTACCATGAATGAAAGTTGAGTATGAGAAACTTGTAGTATTTCTTTTTAGCTAGTAGGATAGTGAAGTTGTATTATTTGTATATTAAAAATTAATATATATATATATATATATATAATATGCAAGTTTTTTAAAAAACCTCATTTAACTTGTTTATATATATATAATATATATATATTATATATATATATATATTGTGAATCTTCCAGGTCTTTTTATATTTTGAAAGCAGTGACACATTACATTTTTTTTTTATTTTGTATTTATACTTATGATAACAATTTAGTGCTAAAATGAAAATTAACATAGATTCATCTTATGTTGTCTTTTAACAGATGGAATTCTTTTTTGGAATGCCAAAGCTTGAGATTCACTTGCACATGTAACATCTAGCTAAACAATTCAAATTTCATTTTCCTAAGAAGGGTGGTGAGATATGAGCTGCATTTTGAGAGGTGTTACAATATTCAAGAAAAATCTCCTAGGACTGAACTCTTTCTCTAACAAAATGAAATTGAGTATCTATATGTTTTGTTTTTTTATGAAAAACACTATTATTTGCGAGTTTGATTGAACTTTGGCTGTTGTTGTAGCATACTTTTGTTATTCTAGTGCATCATTTTGAAGTCTTCTCAACTAGATACTCTTCTTCTCAACTGCTTCACAAGTGGCCGCACATACAGAAACATGATAAAATATAGTACTCTTGTTTTTATTGCTCCAACAAATGACCAAGAACCGGATATTAAAAGCATATCCAGCAAATGACCAAGAACCCAATATTAAAAGCATATCCAGTGATAGATCTTATGTAGTCCATATTTCCACACCAATCTGAATATGAATAGCCTATTAGTTTAACATCAAAATAATGGGTATATTTAATGCTAAAATTTATGTTTCTTTTAAGATAGGTTAAGACACCTTTTGCTGCCATTCAATGATTTTCAAGAGGTTTTGTCATAAACTGGCTCAACACATTGGCTAATATGCTAAGTCTGGTCTTGTTGTAGTCAAATAAATCAAACTTCCAACCATATGCACCTCTTTAGAACCATCATCACTTTCGAATTTAACATTTTATTTTATAAGTAGTAAAGTAGATTTACACTAATCCATTTTAAATTTCTTGAACAATTAACAATTAATTCATTCAACAAATTTTAATTTAATTTTGGTTTTGTTTCCTAAGCTCTTGAAAATTCCAGTAACATTAATAGACAACTAACCAACTCTTATAGGTAAGGGTAAGGTAGGAAAATCCATTTGGAAGGACCTTTTTTAGGCTTTGTCTTTCCATATAAGTTAATCTGTATGTTTGCATGACCCAATATGCTTCTCAATTTTATTCAAGGGATATTACGTTCGTTTCTCGATTTTTTATTGTGATTATTTTGTCCAAATGTATGATACAAACAAAATTATAGCGTCCTCGGTTTGAGGTTAGGAAGAAGAGCAGCAGAATGAGAGTACTCGGAAGTATGTTTCGAGCGTCCGAATTGATGGGATGGGTTGAAATAGCATGGAAGGATTTGTTGGCATCTTCCACGTTATCAATCAACCACTGGTTTCCCTTAATATCTGATACTCGTGGAGGATCAGAGCTGTCACCCAGTTTTCACCTAGCAATCTCCATTGATCAGACTCCTGAGAACGTCGGACGGAGATGGAAATGTACGATTCAGCTGAAGTTATAATGAGTTGCAGGAATGAAGTGAGAAGGAATTATTTGAATGTGAATAGGCGTAATAGGCGGCTACAACGTGATGGCTGTCTTTGCGGAGGAACAGTATGCTGCCAGCACCTCCACGACCAAGGTATTTTCGCTCTTGTCATGTGATGGCATGTCGTAGCCTCCACATTGAAGTGGGTTGGTTAGATGGTAAAATAGAGGTGATTGAAATCCGCAAAACTTCTAGTTCACATTGAAGTGGGTTGGTTAGATGGTAAAATAGAGGTGATTGAAATCCACAAAACTTCAAATACTAGAGACTAAGTCACTGGTGTAAACTCATGTGACAGTCGATATCGTTTATGTTTAGGATGGATACTGCAGATGGTTGTGTTGATTTCTTTTGAAATTAATAAAAAAAAAATATTGCTACCAGTGATCCATTCCATCATCGATGAATTTGACTGGTCAGCATAGCTGGTTCTCATGTCTATGTTCATACTGATTGGATCCCACCAGATAACTATCATGTTCACATTTAGCTTTAGACTCATTTCAGAAGTATATTGGATAAAAATAGGAAATGGATAAAAATTTACATACGGATCCGTTAGGTCAATTATATTAATGCTACTTAATGTTACTTTTTGTAAATAGTAAATTTTGTTTGTATCATACATTTGGAAAAGATAATCCCAATAAAAAATCTAGAAATTAAGGTAATATGTTTGCATGGCCCAAAATAATGGGACTTGTGCAAACAAAAGGTGTCTACCACTTGGGTTTTCTATTATATTTTGACATTGTTTGTTTTTCTGTTTTAATGAGTTTTATACAAAATATTTTCTTGAGTATTCTGATGTTTGTGAATTTGACCAGCTTGGACCAAAGCTTGGACCAAATACTGTATTAGTTGTATCTCTTGCATTTTGTAAAAGGGGGTCTTATTTTAAAAATATACTTTTTTATCATATATTTTTTTTCCAGCTTTGGAATCTTATAAATTAATTGTGAAATATTTCTGAGATTATAGTTGAAATTAGTTTTATGTAGTTGTAGTCTTTTTGGAGGGAGTTATTTTCTTTAAAAGTATCTTTAACTCTAGGATGTTTCACAATGATTTAATGATGTGCTGAGTGTACATTTCCTATTAATAGTGTTAGCTGAATTCTTCTTAAGTACATTACTAATTGAGAGATCATATAGTAATGTCATTGGGAGGTACTGACCTTCATGAAATACAACATATTACTAACATTTCTCCTAACAAAACCTTTGTGATCCCAATACCTCTTTTCAATGTCATGAATGAAGGTTTACATGTAGAAATTGATAATGCAGGTATATATTTTTTATTTATATGGAATTTATTTTTGTAATTTAAAATTACAAAACTATTTTTTGTCTAGGTTTTATTGAATTTTATCCAGGCCATCCATAGAATGGAATCATCACTTTCATTCTTAAGAGAACCAAGTGTTCACTAATTTACTTGAGAATAGATAAGTAGATATTGAAATTTAAAAGAGAGCTTAAATATTGATGATCATGGTAACACAAGAGTTTATGATTCTAAGTGTTGGAGTTTCTTCATTTAGGGAGGCCATGCTTATGGGTTCATAAGTTTACCATCATTTGAATGCTTGCTTCCCATGATTTGAAGGGGTGCTTCCCCTCCTTTGACACTTCACAAATATTTTGTTTCTCATATTTGTTTTATAAATAAAGTTTGAACACTAAAGTACAAAATATGTGCATAATCTATTTTTAGCTTTCCTTTTTAATCTATTTTTAGTTTTGGTTTTTATTTTTATTGATTAATCTTTGCATATGACAAGTATGTATGATTTTTTATTAATTTTAATTTAGATGTTTAAAGGAGCTGGTTTCATTTACCCCATGGTCAACTATCAAAGTCAAACCAAATTTGGCATTTGTGAAGCAATTCATGGATGGACTAATTTATTAAAGTGTGGGAGGATAAGATAAATGAAATTGAGAAAATTGTTTAGATTCCAAATATAAATGTAATATAATTTATTTAAAATTTAAGTTGGTAACAGTGAAATTGGTATTATTTGTATTTAAAAAAATACATATATATATATAATATATTAATACTATATATAAAAGCTTGAGTGGGCCTAAGGTCAGGTTCAAAACAGAGGGGGGTTAGAGTGAGTGTATGCCTTCTTAGACTTAGCGTCAAATCGCGGTGGCCAGGTGGGTCCCACAAACAAGGGGGATCTCAATACACCAATTTGGTGTGGCTTTGGCTGTGACCTTAAAAATTGATATATTATTTAATCTATATATATATATAATAGATATATATATATATACATATATTATTATATATATTGTTTAGATAAGTGTGAATCTTCAAAACGTTTAATATTTTACAGTGGACATTACAAGTTTAATTTGGATTGATTTTCTTAAGATAACAATTAGTGTTAAAATGAATTAAAATGTTCGATTTGTTTTTAAATAATCAAGTAAGGGTCCATTCTTATGTGATTATAATCTATTATCTATAATAATATAATTTATATATATATATAATATATAATATATAAAATGAACTTCGAACGCGGCCTTATATTTTAGCAGTGACACATATCTCTTTTATTTGTATTTTTCTTATGATAACAATTTAGTGCTAAAATGATTCAATGTTCATTTGTTTTTAAATAATTAACATAGATTCATCTTAAGTTGTCATTAATAGATGTACTTTTCTTTTGGATTGCCAAAGCTTGAGATTCACTTGCATATGTAACATGTAGCTAAAAAATTCAAATTTCATTTTGGCAAGATTGTTGGTGAGATATGAGCTGCATTATATGCTTTGTGCTTTTATGAAAAACACTAGTTTGATTGAAATTTGGTTATTGTTGTAGCATACTTATGTCCTTCTAGTGCATCATGAAGAAGTCTTCTCAACCAAACTGCTTCACAAGTGGTTGCACATAGAGATACTCTTCTTGCTTATGATAGAATACAATACTCTTGTTTTTGTTGCTCCAACAAACCACCCAACCCAATATTAAAAGCATATCTAACTATAGATCTTTTATAGTCCATATTTCCACCCTAATCTGAATATGAATAAACTATTAGTTTAACATCAAAATAATGGGTATATTTATTTCTAAAATTTATGTTTCCTTTAAGATACCTTAGGACATCTTTTGTTGTCGTCCAATGATTTTTAAGAGGTTTTGTCATAAACTACCTCAACAGAGTGGTTGAATATGCTAAGTAGGGTCTACTTGTAGTCAAATAAATCAAACTTCCAACCATATCCACCTCTTTAGAACCACTCTCACCACTTTGAAATTTAATATTATATTCTATATGTAGTGAAGTAGCTTTACACTAATCCATTCTAAATTTCTTCAACAATTGAGGATTAGTTCATTCAACAAATTTTAATTTTATTTTGGTTTTGTTTCATAGGCTCTTGAAAATTCTAATAACATTAATTGACTATCTCTTATAGGTAAGGTATGCAAATCCATTAGGAAGGACCCTTTTTTTGTTGCTATTCCATATTTTTAGGTTTTTTCTTGGTACTCAATGGAAGTTAATTTGTATGTTTGCATGACCCAATAGATGAGACATGGAATAGAGAACTTCATGGTACCCGAGATCGGTGGAACTCAAAATAATGGGGCTTGTGCAAACAAAAGTTGTCCACCACTTGGGTTTTCTATTATATTTTGAAACTATTTATTTTTATGTTTTAATGAGGTTCATACAAAATATTTTCTTGACCATTCATATCTTGGACCAAACATTGTATTAGTTGTATCTTTTGCATTTTGTAAAAGAGGGTCTTATGTTAAAAATATACATCTTTATGAGGTAATTTTTCTTCTAGCTTGGGAATCTTATAAATTAATTGTGAAATATTTATGAAGTTATAGTTGAAATTGGTTTTATGTAGTTGTAGTCTTTTTGGAGGGAGTTATTTTCTTTAAAGGTACCTTTAACTACAGGATGTTTCACAATGATTTAATGGTGTGTTTAGTGTACATTTCCTATTAATAGTGTTAGTTGAATTCTTCCTTAGTACATTACTAATTGAGAGATCATATAGTAATGTCATTGGGAGGTACTTACCTTAATGCAATAAAACATATTGCTAACATTTCTCCTAACAAAACCATGGTGATCCCAATACCTTTTTTCAATGTCATGAATGAAGGTTTACATGCAAAAATTGACAATGCAGGTACATATTTTTTATTTATATGGAATTTATCTTTGTAGTTTAAAATTACAAAACTATTTTTTGTCTAGGTTTTATTGAATTTTATAGAATCCATCCATGGAATGGAATGATCACTTTCATTCCTAAGAGAACCAAGTGTTCACCAATTTACTTAAGAACAGATAGGTAGACATTGAAATTTATAAGAGAGCTTAAATATTGATGATCATGGTAACACAAGAGTTTATGATTCTACCTATTGGAGTTTCCTCATTTAGAGAGGCCATCAATATGGGTCCATAAGTTTACCATCATTTGAATGCATGCTTTTGCTCCATTGACACCTCACAAATATTTTGTTTATCATGTTTGTTTTATAAATAAAGTTTGAACACTAAACCAATATGTGCATAATAGATTTTTAGTTTTCCTTAATAAAATTTTTGTTTTGCCATTGATTTTGAAATATTTCCCAACCTTTTGTGGGTCTTCAGGGTTGTAATTAACAAGTATGGTCAAGATGAATCAAATCTTGGAAAGGAAAGAGACTTTGCTCCAAACATTTAGGTGCTTCATTGAATTAAGAGTGAATATTAAACTACTACTTTTTTTTCTTCTATAATGTTTTTTGTATCAAATGTTATCTTGTTGAAATGCACAAGAATAAAGAAACCTTAGAATTATTCAAGATTTTCATTGTGAAAGAACTCACAAGCTGGCATTCTTATTAAGTTTTCTTCTTTTCCTTTGTGGATTTTTGATTAGCTATAATCTTGAGATTTGTTACTTCGTTACTCATGGAATATTATTTTAATTCAGAGGTTGTTATTGGCATGGAAGTAGCTACTTCTTAGTTCTACACTCAAAAGGATCAAAAGGATGATTTGAACTTGCAGTAGGAGGTGAGCCTCTATTTTGCATTATTCATACCAATGCAATACATTTAGTGTGCTCTCTATAGTTAACATGTGCATTGACATATGAAATTTTTTAAGATAAAAAAATAAATTCAATGCATGAGAAAGGAACTTGACCATTATTGCTAGAGTTTTACACCCTTATTTCCTTCCTAAACAAGAGGTAAAAAAATGATTAATTAATTAGGAGGAAATTCCTTAGAGAAATTTGTTACCTTGGAATTGGATAGCTACAAAATAATAATGGGAGCCAAAAGATAACTAATCAAGCTTTATGTTTATTGAGGATTATCCAATTGTATCTATGGAGGACCCATTTGATCAAGATGATTGGGATCACTATGCACAATTTACAGCCACCCACAATTGGGGAAAAGGGGCAAATTGTTAGGGATTATCTATTGGTGACAAATCCAAAGGTACACGCTTGTCTTTTGACACTTCCTTTCAGTTTAATTATTGAGAGTTTTCATTTCCACAACCAGTTTTTGATTGTTGTCTTATTTTTTCTTATTTTGTTTTAATTTTCATTGATATATACTGTGGAGAGTGTTGGAAAGGTAATTAATGAAAAATATCTCAATGCTCTTTTACTAGAGGTAAATAGGTTGATCCTTAATTTTGTATATTTGTTGCTCATGTGACATATGGTGTCTAATATGTTTTTGAAATCTATTTTAGGTGAACCAAATTCGTTTTTTTACTCAAAATATAGAAAAAGTAAAGATAGTAAAGATGACCAAATGTGTTGGATGGGGTGTGATGACAAGACATCCCAAGTATTGATTTAATATATTTTTTTTTTTCTTCCAAGTTTATTTCTTCCCTAGTTTTTGAAATTTTACATCGTATGTGATATTGATGTGTATTTTTAAATGTTTTTCTAATTTCTTATGCAATGTCGAAATGGGAAACACCTTTATTGCAGATCTCACAGTAGATTTGGCCACACTAATGTTCATTTTTTAGTTTTTGGTTGCATTAAAGTGTGTAGAGAGATTAGTGAGTTGAAGATGTGTCGAATGTGTGTATGGAGTCTAGCATCTAATCCTTGTTTAGTTATATAGTTGAGGATTGAAGGTTAATTACTATCATGAAGAAATTAAGGTATAACTTCACTTATGATCTATAAGGGTCGTTTGTTTACATTATGAGAGCCAAATTAAGGTATGTGCTAGAGACTTGCCAAATATAATAAGGTGTTATTATAATCTGATTTTATCATTTTTATGGAATGATTTATTTGTTTTTCTTTTTTATTGACGGTCTTTATTGTCACCTTTGCACATCTTATGAATTCACGAGGAACTCTGGTGGATAAGTTTATCGAGGTGCAATTTTCTGCAAGCCTTTAGAGCCATACTAAAGAAAATTGTTTTGACATGTTCTAGAATGTTTTTGAGGTTTAGGATATGGGGAAATGAATAAGATGTTTTTTCCATTTTTTATGAAGGTGGATATTGGTGGCTATGTGCCTATTCCACTTGTAAACCCACAATTGTTTCTTTCACTGTTTTCTTTTCTTAATTGTAGCATAGTTTACTACTTTGGCATTGTTTTGGGTCATGAACTTGTGGAGTTGTTTTGAGGCCCTCAACAATGTTTTTTTGGAAAGTCATTGGTGGCTAATATGACTTTTCAAACCAATATTTATTTTTAATAGATGTAGTCCTAAAATAAATCTTTCTAATGATGTATCATATGCATCAAATGAAGATCTTATGTGGATGTTACGACCTGAGGAAGTTAATGTACCAATTTACCCCAATAGGGCCCATAGTTTGGTGTTTCATCTACTAGGGTTAGGTTGTTGGATGTCTGTAGTTTTCCATTATTTCTCAATGATAAATACGCCTTCAAGCCCCATTGTAACACAATTAAGAGGCATGTAGCCACTACATCTCTTCTAAGAGATAAGCTACCTTCACTCGAGCTAGTCTTATTTCTATTTTGTTTATAAGCATATTTCACTATCTCATATTAATGAAATGAAGTGTTAATTCTATTTCATATCTACATTTATGGTTATATATGTAATTATTTGTACTCCTATTTAAATTCATATGGTTGGCATCACAACACTCTACTCTTTCTCAATCTTTTTTTGCGTCTCCCCAACTAGGTTGAGGTATAAGATGTTAGGGCTCGATCTCATTGAATCTTTGCAATACTAGTCTCGCAAACCCCAACGAATACCCTTGGGTGAAGAAAATAAAGATGAGGTAGTAGGAGATCCTATGAAAATATTGCTCAAGGAGGTGCCCAAGAAGCAAAGGAACACGATTATGGATAACTTTGCAAAGGCGACCAATATTTTTCTTACCCTTCACACAATGTTGGGTATCAAAGATTCTGAGAAACATTTGGTACTCAAGTACCATGGTTTCATACGCAGGTACATCCATGATGGCATGTAGCTCCTCGACATATCCTCGCTTGCCATGACCTACCAATATATTTCGAAGATCAAGCACAAGATTAAACAAAAAAAGAGATACTTTGGATCTGTGAATTCGAAGGAAGGAAAAGGTGCCCCCAAACCTTAGAACAAAGGACAAAGCAAAGGAGGGGCAGCCCAAGACAACCAACCAAATATGCAAGAAAATAAAAGCACTATGAATTTGAAGAAGGAAATGGGAAAGTGGTGTGAGTTCCATAAGAGCTCCACTCATAACACAAGTGAGTGTTGGGCCAAGAAGCCAATGGTGGCTGAGCTGAAGGCTTATTAATCAGATGCATGTTCCGACTCTGAGTCAGAACCTGACGAAGGGAATGACAAAGGGGAGCAGATTATTGATTTGGAGCCCAACGCCAACATTGCCACCATGAAGATCCAAAAGGAGGGACCCGAAGATCTGAAGGAGGAGGAGCACCTCTTCCACTCTGAGATGTGGGTAGAGGTTTCCCTGTTATAGTTCATTTTCAATAGCGTAAGCCAAAAGAACCTCATTTCAGCAAAGGTTATGAGGCGTCTAGGCTTGCTGACCACAACACACCCATAATCGTACATCATCGTGTGGATTCACCAAGGATGGGATCTTTGCATCAGCCAAAAGTGTCGCCTTCCATACACCATGAAGCCCTTCAGAGATGAGTTATTATATGACATTCCTCCTCTTAATGTTTGTGATGTATTATTAGGCCGCCCATACTTGTGGAAGTAACATGTTGTGTATGAGTCAAGGCCTAACATTGTTATTGTTACATTGGGAAATAAGTTGTACACGATACCAGAGGTAGCTCTGCATAGTCCCATCTCTTTGGTTACTGTAAAACAATGCAGTTAAAGAAGAATATGGTGACCATGACCTCTATATAGGTCCCTTCCGCACGACAAGAACATATGGAAAAGGTCCTGGAGGAGTACAAGGACATCTTCACCTCCCCCGCAGGGGTTGTTAGAAAATTATATTATATAGAGCAATGGAACACATAGAATATTTCATAAATATAAACACATAAACACATAAACTAGAGACGCAGATATACGTGGTTCACCTAGTTTTGGCTACGTCCACGCCGAATAGCTAGCCCTTCCTTTCTATTATTGAGCAAAATGAAGAGATACAACCTATAGCAGATCTGTTGTAACACTCTCTTCTCAATCTCCTCTCTCTTTCTCACTCAGAATAGAGATCTACGCAGGTGCACTACAATTCCCTCATATATAGTGAGGGGTTTCCTTGTAAGGCAAAAAACCCTAAATTAAACATAACTTCTACCGTGAGATCTCCGCTTAATGAACAACCCAGATTGACTAGAAATTACTATACTTTTACAAGGCAATTTTACATCTATTCTTAGCTTCGGGGGCCCTACCCCCGAAGCCCCCCACCAGGCAGCTCCTCGAAGGTCGCAACTACCCTGCTAGACCCCCCTGCAGTGAATATTTTACGGGCAGCGTTGCAATCCCATTTCAAACTTGGGTCCAATGCGGCGATACCTTTTAATACAAAAGATAATCAAGTTCCACACTCAACAGGGGTGCCTCTCCACTGCCAATTCAAGCACTCGATCGATCCAACCCCAGGTGCATCATTGCCTAATGGACCAATCTATAGGCACTTTATTTTGGAGAACGACGAAATCAAGAGGCAGATTCATGAGCTACTGTAGAAAGGTAACATCCGGATGAGTTCATAGCCTTGTTGGAGATCAGATGCTCAATTAAATAAAAAAAATACACAGCAGATCAATCATGCACAGAAGACACAACTTTTAACGTGGTTCACCCAACCAATCTGGGCTACGTCCACACAACATAGGCATCGGCAATCTTATTAATCAAACAGGAGATTACAAAATGAAATCCTCACAAAACTCTCACCCTCATTGCCAATATCTGAATGGTTGCCTGTTATATAGGATAGAAAATCTAACAACCTCATTAACTCACTCACATCAAATATAGGAGGTATTAATCATCTCCCAACAACCTGGAGCTAATCTAGGAAATGAATTTCTATTGTTGTCACCTACAAAGATTTTTGCCTATTTCACTCCAAACAGAAAATCTCAACAATCTCCACCATGACAACAATTAGCCTGATGCCTTGTTATTATTATTTTATCTTTTCTGCAAGCCAAGAGAAGCCAAACACGAGCGTAGCTTCTCTAACAAAACTGGTTTCGTGAACATGTCTGCACAATTTTCCTTTGTATGCACCTTTTCAAGAGAGACTCCCCTTTCAGTGATAACCTGTCTTACAAAATGGTACTTGATCGGTATATGCTTTGATTTACTATGATAGGCCGGATTCTTAGCCAAATGCATTGCACTTTGACTGTCACAAAATAACTTGATGGTGTCCTGCAACCTACCAAATTCACCAAACAAACCTTTCAACCAAATCGCTTCTTTGCAAGCATCAGAAGCAGCAATGTATTCTGCTTCGGTAGTGGAAAAAGCAACAATGTTCTGTAGCTTTGACATCCAGCTGATAGCTCCACCTGCAAGAGTAAAGACGTACCCTGAAGTTGACCTTCTCTTATCAAAATCACCTGCAAAATCGGAATCAACATATCTGCAAACAAATTCACTACTCTTATTGTAAGAAATACAATAACTACTTGTTCCTCTCAACTACCAAAGCACCCATTTCACTGCTAACCAGTGTTCTTTACCTGGATTTTCCATGTACCTGCTGACAACCCCAACTGCATGTGAAATATCTGGTCGAGTACAAACCATCGCATACATTAAACACCCTACTACATTGGCATATGGAATTCGAGAAATATAATCCTTTTCTTCATCTGTATTAGGACATAAACACGAAGAAAGATTAAAATGGGAAGCTAAAGGGAATGAAACAGGCTTCACATTATTCATACCAAATCTCAAAAGTATTTTCTCAATATACTTTTGTTGTGATAGCCATAGCTTACCATTGCTCCTGTCTCTCAAAATCTCCATGCCCAAAATCTGTCTTGCTGCTCCTAGATCTTTCATATCAAATGTCCTTGCCATCTGAGCCTTCAACCTGTTGATTTCTTCTATGATTTTGCTTGCTAAAAGCTTATCGTCAACATACAATACCAAGATAATGAATGTGCCATTATTCAACTGTTTAAAATAAACACAATGATCATATTCACTTCTAACATATTTCTAACTCAACATGAAAGAATCAAACTTCTTATACCACTGCCTAGGCGACTGCTTCACGCCATATAATGACTTCTTTAGCCTGCAGACAAATTTCTCATTGCGATGCTGAAAAAACCCTTCCAGTTTTTCCATATATATTTCCTCATCTAAATCACCATGTAGAAATGCAATCTTAACATCTAACTGCTGCAACTCTAAATCAAGCAAAGGCACTAATGCTAACACAATTCTAATTGAAACAATTGTAACCACTGGTCAAAAAATCTCATGAAAGTCAATACGAGATTTCTGAGAAAACCCTTTTGCAACCAGTCGCGCTGTGTACCTATCTTCTGTATCATTCACACCCCGTTTCAGCTTGAAAACCCATTTACACCCCATAGTTTTCCTGCCTTTCGGAAGCTCAACTAGATCCCATGTGCCGTTCTTACTTAAGGCCATCATTTCGTCCTTCATGGCTGCTTTCCACTTGTCACTTTTCGAACCTTTTATTGCTTCCTGATAGCACAGAGGTTCATTGTCATTAGCAGTAAATGCAACAAAAGTGACATAATCATCATACCTTCTCTGTGGCCGTTTGATTCTTGTCGACCTCCTTAAGGATGTTTCTGGCGCTTCCTCGATTGGTTGACTACCATCTGCAGGAACTTCTTGCCGATCAGTATTTGAAACCTGTTCATGATCTAAACCTAAACCCTATTCATGTTCTGATTCTGAAACCTGTTCATGACTAGTATCTGAACTATGGTCATCATGACTATCATTAGAAATGATATCAAACTGAATGTGCTGAAAGTTAGATACATCATCCTGTTTCAATCGACTATCTATATCTAACTGTACAAGAGAGGATTCATTAAACTTTACATCTCTGTTGATGATGATTTTGTGGGTAGTAGGATCCCACAATCTATATCCCTTTGTTCCAACACCATACCCAACAAAGATATACCTTTTATACTTTGGATCTAACTTAGTTCGCTGATGTTTAGGCATTATAGCATATGCATCACAACCAAACACTCTGAGTTTAGAATAGTCACAAGGGTGTCCTTTCCATACCTCTTGCGGAATCTTGCAGTCTATCGCCCACGATGGAGATAGGTTTATCACATAACATGCTGTTGCTACCGCTTCCGTCCACAACTCCTTTTGCAACCCGACGTTACTCAGCATACTCATTGTTCTCTCTAGAAGAGTCATGTTCATGCGTTCAACAACTCCATTTTGATGAGGAGCATAAACCGTGGTCTTATGCCTCTCGATCCCTGCATCCTTGTAATAGCTGTCAAACTCCTTGGAAGTAAACTCACCACCATTGTCAGTTCGTAAACATTTTATTGTTCTACCAGTGCTGTTTTCTACCATTGCTCTAAACTGCTTGAAAACTGAAAAAACATCAGAATTTCTTTTCAACATGTAGACCCAGACCTTCATAGAAAAGTCATCAATGAATGATACAAAATAAGACGAACCACCATATGAGGTTGTAGGGGCTGGTCCCCAAACATCTGAATGGATATAATCAAGTATGCCTTTACTAGTATGTTTGCCTGTTTTAAACTTTTGTTTACTTTGTTTTCCAAACAGACAATGCTTACAGAAATCTAACTTTCCAGATTTTAGATTTGGAAGTAACTTTCGATCAGCCAAAATTTTCAACCCTCTTTCACTCATATGCCCCAATATTTGATGCCATAAGTGAATGGAACTACTGTCATGTTCAGACACAGTAGACACAAAATGTGACCCTGTACCTGCTTCTAACTTAAATAGATTTCCTACTTTCTTAGCTTTCATAACTAGTAAAATACCTTTGTAAATTTTCATTACTCCACCTTGAATTAGAGTCTTATATCCATTTGAATCAAGTGGTCCTAATGAAATCAAGTTTTTCCTTAAATCTGGTACATGCCTCACATCAGTTAATATTCTAGCTGTCCCATCAAACAATTGTAGTTGTATGCTCCCAATCCCAACAATATTACATGTTACATCATTACCTATGTACACAACTCCTTCATTAATTGATTTATATTCCTTAAACCATTCTTTATGGATACACATGTGGTTTGATGCACCGGAATCTAACAACCAATGTTGACCATGGTTTGACACATTAACTGATAATACTTCATCACTCATACTTGAACTAGATGTCGAACCTGTATCTGTCGTATTTGCCTCCTTCTTCTCTGTCGAAGACTCTGCTTTTGAAGTTTGCTACTGTCGCTTCCAGCACTCCTACTTTAAATGCCCTAACTTGCCACAAAACCAACACTTTATCTTACTCTTCTTCCCTTTCGACTTTGAACGTGAGTCGCTCGGCTTCCTGGGGCGTCTTTCTTTCGAACGACCTCTAACCATCATAGCTTCTCATGTAGAGGTTTTGAAATGCGACCTCTTCCTTGTTTCTTCTGATAATAAGGATGCAACTACATCATCAAACTCAATAATTTTTGATGAACTAAGACTTATAGAAGTAACAAAATGATCCCATCACTAGGGCAATGAGCACAATAAAGTAATAGCTTTATCCTTGGATGGAATTTTTACTTCTATACTTTGTAATTGCACAAGAAGAGTATTAAAATCATTTAAATGATCATCAATCGATATACCTTCCTTCATTCGCAAACCGTACAACTGTCGCTTTAGGAGAATCCTATTGGTTAAGGATTTTGTCATGTATAGTTTCTCCAGTTCCGTCCACAAACCAGCAGCTGTTGTCTCCGACACAATATTAAACAGGACATCATCAGCTAGACACAGTCGAATAGCACTAATCGCTCTTTTCATCCATCTCGGCCCACTCACTATCTGTGATGTTGTAAGGCTGTTCTGACTTGCCCAACAACGCATTCGCCACGCCATGTTGGACAAGCAAATCATGCATCTTCACCTTCCAGATCTCAAAATTATTCTTGCCATTAAACTTCTCAATTTCAAACCGGGCACTTTGAGTTTTCGCCATCTTGTATCAAAAAACACAATAATCTCCAAAACCAACGTTTAAATACCAGACATTAAAAAAAATTGCCTATGCCTTTGTTTTTACACAGCAAAAAAAAACTTTTTGCTGTGAATTACAATACATAAGACTCAGTATCAAATTCTACCAATTTTCATGCAGATTGCTCAAGGTATAGAGAGATGCAGATTTCTTGAAAAATCTGTCAGTGGAAGATAGTGCCATTAAAACCCATTGGCCATCTCATATGTGTATGATAATAAGTATCCTTCGCTCCTCCTCCTAGGAGATACAACTGGCGATCCAAAGATGAAAAAAAACAAGAAACATGTTATTGTTCTTTGACCAGTCACAACAAACTTCGATGACCTTTGGCACGGATAATTCGATCCGATCTGATCCAATCTGGATCCTCACAGAGTGATGCCACTAATGTTCTAATGGCGTGGTGGAACTAAATAAAAAACCGACCTCTCCAAATGCCCTCACACAGAGGACGATAACACTAATCACCCAGATCAAAATTTGATGCCAAAATCTCAAAGTTTGGCAACAAGGCTTCTCTGATCGACTGGACTGGGAGAACCAGGTTTCATACAACAGCGCTCTGCCACTGTTGGTATAAGTGGATCAAAAAGAAATAAGGATGGCCAAAACTCTATAACACCAGCGCTAATCCATTCACACTGTGAGCATGTACGACGCTCAAACAAATTTCAAAGCATGCGCACAGTAATGTTGCTGTTTAAGAGCACAGCAAACAAAAAATCACCAGACCACACCCACGATAGACACAAAAAAAAAACATATATATTACCGCGCAGCAACCTAGAACTACACGCAGGTTGACATACCTCTACGCTGGTTGGACAGCAGTCCAACACGACCATGCACTTGTCGTCGCTGCTTGTGGATGAGATTGGCTTGCCCAGCACCAGCACTCCAGCGGAATACCTACATGCCTTACAGTTCTGTTGGATAGCAGTTAACAGCAAATCCAATGCTCAAGTGCGCTCCACCTCCACGCAACACCAGCATGCAAACTCCAGGAAAACAAACAACAACACCAACACTCCAACATTGCTCTGATACCACTTGTTGGAGATCAGATGCTCAGTTAAATAAAAAAAATACACAGCAGATCAATCATGCATAGAACGCACAGCTTTTAACGTTGTTCACCCAACCAATCTGGGCTACGTCCACACAACATAGGCATCGACAATCTTATTAATGAAACAGGAGATTACAAAATGAAATCCTCACAAAACTCTCACCCTCATTGCCAACATCCGAATGGTTGCCTGTTATATAGGACAGAGAATCTAACAACCTCATTAACTCACTCACATCAAATATAGGAGGCATTAATCATCTCCCAATAACCTGGAGCTAATCTAGGAACTGAATTTCTATTGTTGTAACCTACAGATATTTTTGCCTATTTCACTCCAAACAGAAAATCTCAACACGCCTCATGGGAGCCCGATCATGTTGGTACAAAATAGGGATGGGACTTGGAGACTCTATAATAACTATCGGTTGTTGAACAAGATCATTGTTCGGAATAGGTACTTGATCCCATGGATTGATGACCTTATAGATCAACTCATGGGGGGGAATATTTCGGCAAGGTCAACTTGAGGTCTGCATATCACTGGGTACCAATCGAACCATCTATTGTGTGGAATACCACCTTCAAAGCCGAGGAGGGCCATTTCGATTGGATAGTTATGCCTTTCACATTGACAAACGATCTTGCAACTTTCATGAGGTTAATGGATGACATCTTGCAGCCATTCACTGACTCATTTGTAGTGGTATACTTGGATGACATTCTGATCTTTAACCAGACCTTAGAAGAGAACCTCCACCACATCCAACATGTTCTCCAAACATTGCGGCAACACAAGCTGTGTGCCAATTTGGTGAAATGCACTTTTGGCATGACTTAGCTTCAATATATCGGATACATTACTAATGAATAGGGGGCACATATGGATCCAACAAAGATCCAAGTCATTCACGATTGGCTAGCCCCAA
>APFE031307407.1:0-18654 GCA_000404065.3 Pinus taeda | reverse complement strand
TCATTAATATCAGAATACTAAAATATGCTTACAAACAGAATGGAAATAAACTAGCTTGGGTGATGGTAGCTTATCTCTGAGAAGAGATGTGGTAGATAAATGCCTTTGAACTATGTTACAATGAGGCTCAAGGTCCTATTTATTATTTAAGAAAGAGATAAAACACTAAACAACCAAAACCCTAACCCCAAGATATGTAACACCAAGAGTTTGTGGGACTCGTTGGGGTTAGTTAGGAAGCCAACTTCCTGGGGTCGTAACTTGGTCATATTATCTCCGTTTGGCACGTATGAAACCTTGTTGGAAAGGTCTCATTGAGTACTACAGGAATTGTGGTAGGCTCTTGCCAATGGCTTTGGGCTTGCATCATACCTAAAAAAACGCCATTTAGGGGGTCAAAATTGCTCCGAAAGTTTTGGACCTGAAAAACGCTAAAAATAGTAAAAGCTAAAATAAACAAGGAAACATATGAAACCAACTAGAAGTCTAGGTGGAATAGGTGGGTGGCCACCAATATCCACCTGGATCAGTCATCCCCCCTTAGGAAGCAATGGTCCCCATTGTGTGCAGAGCCTCCATGAGGTGAGGAAATTTCTATTGAATCTCGTCCCCGGTGAACCACTTTCCTTGGTGAAGGAGTTGGCCTACTTTGACAACTCGATATATCTAGATCCTTTGTTCGCAAGTGTTCTTGGTCTGTGTCTCCATGAGTTGATCAGTTTTGGCCTATTCCATGCATTCTTGGTTGAGCTCTATCGGTGTGATTTTTTCTGCAATGTTGAATGTGTCCAATAATGGTGGAAATTATGGCCGAAGGCAGTCTACATTGAACATTGGGTGTAGATGAAGGAAGGGTGGGATGTTGAACTCGAAGGCATTTTCACCGACCACCTTGGTGATGGTGTATAGCCCATATCGAAGTGGGTGAAGCTTGCGTTGGGGTCCAACGAGACGCTCCTTCTGCAAATGTAGCCAAACTTTGTCACCCATCTAGAACTTGTGTGACACTCGATGTTGATCATGGCACTGCTTGAACTTAGCATCAGTTCTGCTAAATATATCATGGACCTGCAGGCGGATGTGTTGAATGTGCTCAATGAAGTTGTTAGCCCTGTCAGCTTCAGCCTGGACATGAGTTTAATCTGCTTGAGCAGCTGCAAATAGTATGGCCACATCAATGGGACATAATGGCTAAAATCCCAACCCTACCTGAAAGGGGCTATGGCCTGTTGAGATATGGAGATCTCTGTTGTAGTTGTTCTGGACATAGGGGAGACTTGCATCCCATGTGTGTGGATGCTTTGAGTTTTACATGCGTAGAATGTGTATGATCATCCTGTTGTAAACCTCTGTTTGGCCATCAGTTTGGGGATGGAATGTCATGGACGTAGTAAGTTTTGTATCCAGCATTGACTAGAGACTAGACCAAAATGCACTCAGGAATCTGTTGTCCCGATCTGAGACAATGGACTGTGGGATCCCAAAGTGTACCCACACTCGTTCAAAGAAGAGCTTAGTAGTGGCCTCCGTTGTGATACTCTTCTTGTAGGCAACCATGATGGCCATCTTAGAGAATCTGTCAACGACCACAAAAACACAGTCTTTTTCATGCTTAGTAGAAGGAAGGCTTGACATGTAATCCATGGAGATAGATTCCCAAGGTCAAATAGGAGTAGGTAGAGGAGTATATAGGCATTGCTTCTTGATGGTTAGCTTGGCAATGACGCGGGTGGTGCAGGATCTAATGTACTTCCCAACATCTTGATGAAGTTTCAACCCATAAAAATACTTATGCAATACCACCACTATTTTCTCTACTCTAAAATGTCCAATGAACTGAATGTAGTGCACCTCCCAAATAATCTTGGCACACACGCTTGATAGAACAGAAATATTCCCCAAGTGGCATAACAGTGCATCCTGAAGATGAAAATTTGGAACTTTCTTCCCTTCCAGGATGTCTGGTATGTGCTGCCGAATTTTGATCATAACACTCAGGTAAAGATGTGGCCACCCTGAAGTCTCGTGCCCACGGGAGTTGAGCACAATGATTAGCACCATGACTTGTGGTCGGTTGAGGCAGTCTGCAACATTATTGGTTCTTCCCTTATTGTACTTAATCCTCAAATTGAACTATTTTAGGTAGGTGGACCATTTCTGATGTCAATCATTCTGCAACTTCCCTTGTGTTTGTATGAACTGTAGGGGTTGGTGGTATGTGTGGATGATTGTTTTCTTCCCCAAAATGTAATGCTTCCATTGATAGCAGGCCTGCACAAGGGAATAAATTTCTTTGTTGTAAGTGGGATACTTTCAGACTGTGTCTGAAAGTGTCCCACTTTAGTAAGCCACCGGATGCCCCTATTGAGTAAGAACTGCACCAATAGCATAGGCAGAGGTGTTTGTCTCAATATCAAATGGTTGTTATAGGTATGGTAATGTGAGGATTGGTGCAGAGAAGAGGTGACACTTCAACTTGGAAAATTCCTTTTGTTGGGTTGTGGACCAAAAAAACTTTTCTTTCGCTCTACCCTTGGTGACTTGACTTAAAGGCCAAGTGATATGAGAGAAACCCAACACGAAATTACGATAGAATTTGGTAAGACCCAAAAATTTGCGGAGCTCTGTTAGAGTGGTTGGGGCTAGCCAATCTCGAATGACTTGTATCTTGGCTAGGTCCACATGAAAACCCTACTCATCAATGATGTACACCATATATTGAACCTGGGTCATGCAAAAAGTGCATTTCTCCAAATTGGCACACAACTTATGTTGTTGTAGGGTTTGAAGGAATTTTCGAATATGGTGGAGGTGCTCTTCCCAAATCTGACTAAAGATCAAGATGTCATCTAAATACACCACCATGAATGCATTGGTGAAGTGTCACAAGATGTTGTCCATACATATCATGAAGGTTGCAGAGGCATTCGTCAACCTGAAAGGCATTACCAATCATTCAAAAAGTCCCACCTTTGATTTGAATACAGTCTTCCACACATCAGATGGTTTGATAGGCACCTAATGATAGCCGGACTTCAAGTCAATCTTGTTGAAATATTTGGCCCCCTAGATTGGGTACCTATTCTGGATAGTGATCTTGTTCAACGCTCGATAGCTTTACAAAGTCTCCAGGTCCCATCCTTCTTCTGTACCATTACAATAGGGCTCCCATAGAGTGTTGATCTTGGCTTAATGTGCCCTTTATTCAACATATCTTTAATCTCCTGTTGATCTCTTTAATCTCCTGCTGATATCATCGTTCTCCAGAAAAAAGCATTGATAGATCTTTCCATTGGGTAGTGGTGCGCCCAGGGTCAGATTGATGGAGTGCTTGACCTGACAGTGTAGAGGTACCCCAGTAGGTGAGGAAAAAAATGTCCCTGTACTCCTCCATGACCTTGTCCATATGCTTTTGCTGTGTGGTGCAACCCTTTCTAGAAGTTGTGGCCACAACCTCGTTCTTTCCCTGAGGGAATGTCATAAGGAAAAAAAATTTCTTGGTCTGTGAAATAATCTTACTACATTGATTTGCAGTGATCAAAGAGATGGCGTTAGGCGAGGCTACCTTCAGTATCCTGTACAACTTATTAACCAAAGTAATAATCATAAAGAAAGGTCTAGACTCATATACAACATGTCACTTCCACAAGTATGGTTTTCCTAATAATACATCACAAACTTCAAGGGGAGAAACATCACATGGTACCTCATCCGTGAAGGGCTCAATGTTGTAGGGAAGGTGACAATGTTGGCTAACACGGAGATCTCGTCCTTGGTGAAGCCACCCGATGGTGTATGGTTGTGGATGTGTTGTTGTCAGTAGATCCAACCACTTCACAACCTCTTCTGAGATGAGGTTCTTTTGTCTCCTGTTGTCGACAATGAACCGCAGCGAAGAACCCTCCACCCACATCTATGAGTGGAAGAGGCGTTCCCCCTCCTCTTAATCTTCAAGATCATTTTTCTATATTTTGGTGGTGGCCACTGTGCCACTAGGCTCCACATCAATGATCTTCTTCCCTTTATCATTCCCCTTGCCGGGTTCTGACTCAGAGTCAGAACCTGCATCTGATTTGGAATCCCTCAGCTCCGCCACCAGTGACTACTTGGCCTGACACTCACTTGTGTTGTGAGTGGATCTCATATGGAACTCACACCATTTTCCCATGTCCTTCTTTGGCTTCGTGGTGTTTTCCTTTGCTTACAACTTCAATGAGTTGTCCTGGGTTCCCCACCTTGGCTTTGGCCTTTTCTATGTAGTTTGGGGGCACCTTTTCCTTGCTTCAAATTCACATATCCAAAGTCTCACTTCTTCTGTTTAAACTTCTACTCGATCTTGACAGCTTATCAGTATGTTGTGCCGAGCGAGGAGATGTTTAGGGACTCCATATCATCCTTGATGTACTTCCGTAGACACCTGCAGTACTTGAGTACTAAATTCCACTCAGAATCCTTGATACCCAACTTTGTACGGAGGGTATGGAAAACATTTGTGAACTCTAGCACAGTTTGGTCCCTTCCCTACCGTAGCATGGACCACTTTATGTATTTATCTTCATAGTTCCTGACAGGGTAATATTGTTCGTTGATGGCATCTTGGAAATAATCCCAAGTGGGTGCAACTAAAAAAAATGAGGATTCACTCTTGTCCTTTTGTTCACAGTAGGTTTCCTGCCAGTTCTTGACGTGTGGGGTGCCTTTGAGAAGTGAAAAATTAATCTTTTCCCAATTGGAAAAGTCAAGAACTAAAAAATTTCCTTCCAATAGATTCAACCATTTATCTACGACGTCTGCATCTATTTGGCCCTCAAATATGGTAATATCGAAGTTAACTTGTACCTTAAGAGGAGTGGTGCCTACAGAGTGGCTACTGGATGAAGATGTGTCGCTTGTGGGTAGTCGTCGAAGGATCTAGGCAAAGTCATCCATCATCGCATTCCTCTGTCGCTCGAGGGCTTCCTCAAGAAATATTTTGAAAGAATCTCCTACCCCCTCATCTTTATTTTCTTTCTCCATGGGAGGTCATCGATGTTTGTGAGGCTGATCTTGCAAAGGTTCAACCAGATTGAGCCCTAACTCCTTATACCCCAACCTCCCTTGGGAGATGCAAAGAAAAAAAATAATGAGCAGACTTCTTTGATACCACTAATCCAAACTTAAACAGGAACACAAAAAATTATAGATACAACCATAAATATAAATATGCAGCAAAAATAACACTTCATTTCATTAATATCATAATACTAAAACATGCTTACAAACAGAATGGAAATAAACTAGCTTCGGTGATGGTAGCTTATCTCTGAGAAGAGATTTGGTCGCTAAATGCCTATAAATTGTGTTATAATGAGGCTCAAGGGCCTATTTATTATTGAAAAACAATAGAAAACCCTAAACAACCAAAACCCTAACCCTAGGAGATGTAACGCCAAGAGTTTGTGGGCCCCGTTGGGGTTAGTTAGGCAACCAACTTCCTGGGGTCGTAACTTGGTCATATTATCTCCATTTGGCGCATACGATACCTTATTGGAAAGGTCTCCTTGAGTGCTGCAGGATTTATGACAGACCCTTGCTAATGTTTATGGGCCTACAATGGAACTCAAAAAAACTTCATTTATGGGGTCAAAATTGCTTCGGAAGTTCAGGAGCCGAAAAACTGCTAAAAATAGTAAATGCTGAAATAAACAAGGAAATAGATGAAACCAACTAGAGGTCTAGGTGGAATAGGCAGGTGGCCACCAATATCCACTTGGATCAGTCACAAGGTAAAGCACTTCAGTCATCAGTTATCATTTCTGACTTTTCTCTTTAGGGGGAAATCTGCTATAGGCCATTTTATCACATCTAATCAATAAGCCTCCCAATGGGATCAATCAACATCTTATCCCCCCTTTTCATCATCATTATAAAAAACCCTAAGCATGTATCTTTCATTTCCTAGATTTTCTTCTTGAAACTGCATCATCTGAGCCTGTTTTAGGACCAACACACCCTAGCCTCTTGTTGGACAATGTTCAACTATAGGTTGCTCCACTATGGCCTACGTTGATCACCTACAAGTTGATCTCCTTTACACCTCTATTGGTTCTAGAAATTTATGAAAACAAGGGAGATTCTGGAAGCCTCCTCTTCCAGAAGCTTTTAGAAGTTGTTACAACCATTTTCTTCAGATAAAACATTTGGATCCTATCCTATCCTACTTTAGAGTTTCCATCCCTTATCCTTTAATCCTGTCCTCCCATCAAAGGTGGATCTAAAACCTTAGATTGGTAATTGGATAAGAACCCCCAACTTACCCCACTCCTCTATATATTTACAACCTTCCATATGCAAGGGGTTAGATTTTGGAGAGTGATTCTACCCTTATATATCTATGGTGAAAGGTTTCATTTCATTCACTTATGGTGATTAGACGTGCACATTTTGACAAGGAAAGGACAAACCAACTTTGGAAGAGATCTTCTACAAGATCAACACCTATTTATGGTTGTAAACTCCTTTGATTTATATTAATGAAAACAATTCTATTTTTTCCTATATTTGATGTTGTTATTTCATATATTTCAATACCATGTTGATCTATTGAATAAAGTATTTAGATGATACTGCATAGATCTCGTATTTTCTTGGCTTGTGTTATCTCACCGTGCAGGTTCTAATTTTGGCAACTGAAGCTGGAATTGGAGAATTCAAGCTAACGAAGAAGTGAAGCCCATGACAGATTCCAAGTAGGCTTCATATCGTCATCTATTTACTTTGAGGAAAGAATTGGGTTCCTTGTCTCTCTATTGTTCTAGGTTAGCCATCAAACCTAGGGTAGATACTTTTGTCTGTAATAGTAAATCCTATATAACACTTTGGGTGCACACCACTTCATCATAGCAAGTAGATTTACCAAATAACCATAAATGAAATAAGTAACCTACTTGAAGACATATTCACAAGCTTCAGAGAGCTCGTTTAGGAGATAACTACACTAGTTTAATGACTCCCCTTGGTCACAAGATTCAACAACAAATATAGCATATAGGGTAAATTCTCGTTTGGTATAGTGCCACATAAGCATGCTTGCAATGATATGGAATGCAAATTTAATTTGAGGATTGTTAATAATATCTATGACACTGCTTCAACCTCTGCATTGAGTGGAAACATTTGATTTTGTTGAGGTCCTTTTTCTTGCCATGGTTCTACCTGGGTTCTACCTCACCTTGGGCCTTCTTTCCCTTGGAATTATTTCCTTTTCCAACCAGATAAAATTCCTCTTCCTCATTTCTGGATGTGACACCATCTTTGGTGTTCCTTCTGATCTCTTCCTGCACAAAATCAAACTGAAGTCTCTCTCAGTTTAGCAGATTTTCCCTTCCATTTACTAAATCCTAGTAGTTATGCCAGGATTTCAGAAGGCCTAGGAGAACTAAGCTCACTAGATCAGTTCATGGAACATTTTTCCACTGCCTCCATGCTCATCTCTGACTTGAGTGAATCTAGAGAGGTATTGGACTACGGTTTCATTTTTCTGATTTCAAATGTTTCTGAGCTTGTGCTTCAATGCTAATTTCCTAGCATCACTACTACTTTCAAATAAGTATGTGAGGGTCTTCCACATAGAAAATGCAATCTCCTTTCCATGTAAATTCAAAACCATATGGTCTCTTACACCTTCTAGGATGATCTTCCTAGTTCTTGCAGTATCCTTCTTCCACTAAGCTAATTGTTGTGCATTTGGTGATGCTGGTTTTGGGATGTCAATTTGGGTGTGTTCTAGCACTCCATTGTCATGGAGTACAACTTCCATCCTATCCTTCCAACGTATTAAATTCAATATTCCCTCCAAGGCATATTGCAATCTCAATTCGTTGAAATACATCTTCCTGGTATTGAGAAAAACAACTTCACAAACTTTGCAATTCAAAATTTCTGAGGGAGAAGATCAAGTGACTAGTCTCTATTGTGTTTTTAGGGCTATGATACCATGTAGAAATGGCAAGAAATTTTCCACTTCTAATGAATTCAAACTGAAAGAATGATCCAGGTGGATATTGGTGGCCACCTGCCAAGTCCACCTGGACCCCCACCATTGTCTTTCTCAGCATTTTCAGCTTCCTTGATTGTATCACAACTTACTATTTTTAGCAGTTTTTCGGGTCCTGAACTTCCAGAGCCGTTTTGAGGCCCTAAACGATGTTTTTTGGGGAATCTAGGGGAAACATGGGTCCATGCTATGGACCGATGTCGCTCGTTCCAACAATGATAGTGCTCGAATAGATCTTTCTAATGAGCTATTGTACGCGTCAAACGAAGATCATATGCTAAAGTTACGAACCCGGGAAGTTGATGTACCAACTTACCCCCAAACGGGGCCCACAGTTTGGCGTTTCATCTCCTAGGGTTAGGTTTTGGAATGTTAAGGGTTTTTCATTGTTTCTCAACAATAAATAGGCCTTCGAGCCTCATTGTAACACAGTTCAGAGGCATGTAGCCATCACATCTCTTCTCAGAGATAAGCTACCATCGCCCTAGCTAGTTTATTTCCATTTGTGATTGTAAGCATGTTTCAGTATTTTCCATTAATGAAATGAAGTATTATTTCCGCTGCATCTTTGTGTTTATGGTTATCTCTATAATTTGTTGCATTCTTGTTTGAATCTGGATCAGGGGAGGAATCATGTAGGTGGATATCGGTGGCCACCAACCGATTCCATTTGGATGGCCACCATTGTTTCTTTAATTTTTTTCAGTTTCCTTAATTGTAGCACAATTTATTATTTCTGGCAATTTTTCGGATCCTAAACTTTTACAGTTGTTTTGGGCCCTAAACGACATTTTTTTGGAAAAAACCCAGTAGATGACTATGCGTTTTCAACTTAGCAGTTGTACTCCTTGGATAGATCTTTATAACAAGGTATCATGTGCATCAAATGAAGATGGTAAGCCAAAGTTACGGCGTTGGGAAGTTGATGTACCACTTTAACCCAACGGGGCACATAGTTTGGTGTTTCATCTCCTAGGGTTAGATTTTTGGACATTTGGGGTTTTCCATTGTTTCCCAATGATAAACAAGCCTTCAAGCCTCATTGTAACATAGTTCAGAGGCATGTAGCCACCACATCTCTTCTAAGAGATAAAATACCATCGCGAGAGCTAGTCTTATTTCCATTCTCTTTGTAAGCATATTTCCGTATCTGGCATTAATGAAATGAAGTGTTATTTTTGTTGCATCTCTATATTTATTGTTATATTTGTAATTTTTGCATTCCTACTTAAATTCAGATCAATTTTCAAGAATGTTTATCTCTATTTATTTTGGAGAGAGCCTCGATTTAAGTGGAATTGGAAGTAATAAAGGCTATGTCTACATACCAACAATAACTTTGAAATACCCTTTTCTTGTAGGATTCCTTGATTATTCAAATTATATTTTCAAAAAGTGGAAGAATAAAATGAGGTAGCATTAGCCACTTACTTTCCACCAAATCATAAGCATGTTTTGAATTTAACTCATATTTTCTTATGATCCAATCATCTATCATGTGAAAATAGAGATAGATAACTTACAGGGAATAAGATCATGACTTCATATCAATGCGTATCACTCTATAACTTAATTTAAAAGTCTTTTTTGATTTTAAGAAATTCATTTGTTCAAAATAGTCCTAACATTGTGCTACATGAAAAACACTTCGAAGGGAGAGGAAGGTGAAGGTGAGTTCCACGTTGAAAGGGATCAGTCACAACTTGGCTAGGAACACACCACATAAAGAACATGGATAACTTCTAGTGGAGTAGTCCACTCAGATGTGGCAGTCACAACATACAAGGTATGATAACATGAACAACACTAACATATCAGTCCAAGATGAGTGTGATGGTTGACATAGCAAGGTTTATGAGAAAGATCTATCTGATGTTTGGCAGATTAGTCAACACACAAGGTGAAAACATTAACAACATATGCAACACATTAACAATAGGATTCATATAACTGCATGTGAATTAGTTCATACACAAGTACGTAACTTAAACAACACATATCATCAAAGCAAGTGGAGCAATCCAGCTACAATAACAACATATTCATGAAAATGTGTTGTCTCTTATTATATAAAGAAGTGTAAGTCACAATCATATAATACATCAATGTAAATTTACTAGCCCCAACAATGAAACATTATAGCCACATCCGCCTTCTCCTCCAAAGAGATGTACTAGCTTTGTACAGTGGAGAAGCCAAGGCACATTATAATACTGTTCAAGCCTTCTTCAAGATAGTCTTAGTAGAAGCTTGGCTAAACAAAATCATGTACAATGAGTTATGAGGGACTATTTATAGCAAAGGGTGGGGTGACCTTTAACATTCCCCTTTGTGACCATTCAACCGCCCTCATGACTCTTCACCTACTCTGTGAATGTTACATTCAGTCTTGACACTTGACTTACACTTGAAATGACTCAACATTACAATGCACATGTACCCATGTGAACAATGGATTGGAAAAGCATGAATAGACATCATTCGGACTTAGACAACCATAGAATTCCAACTCTTCAACATCCTCATGCTGATCAACAGTGAAATATTGATCCCAAGATTGGTTATCCTTAAGAGTGTCCCTGTGTTCTGCTATGACATCTCTATGAAACCTAAACCTTGCTTCCACAGCATCTAGGTACACTACTCTGGCTCCTCTGTTTAACTCGTCTGTGAGCATGCACATCATTATCTTTAGTGTGACCAGAACAACAACGTACTTGTGGATGATCTCTACACTAATAGGCAAGTCTGGGCTGGTGGCGATGCACATCAACTTGTCGAAGTACAAGTCAAGCTATTGCTGGACCTACTTCTTGGTCTTCCCCTATGTGAGGGTCCAAAGTGATGGGATCACGCCAGTGTGCACTATAACCTCCATGATTTTCAATACTCATGCATGGGAAGTCTATACGCTAGTGATGAGTTGCGGTAGGTCTTCAGAGTTCTGGATCTAACTCTGGATACGTGCTTGCAGCTCAACCACTTTGGCCTTCATCATCTTTGGAAAATGAAGTGGAGCTCCTTTGTACTTCATCGTCCATGCTCACATGTTATCAACAATAGTATGTATGTTCTTCAAGATGCATACTCTTCTTGCACATAATTGCTTCCATTCGTGGAGGTGAGAGACTTCCTGGTGCAAAGTACCAAAATCATAGTATAATGCTCGCATAATTGTGTTCAGGGACAATAATTCATCTAGTATTTCCTTCTTCAATTCAGCTCAGTGAGACATCGCGACCAAGTCTCCTCCCTTCTTAGCCACCTATAGTTCCTTTGCCATTCACTCATTCTCAGCTATAAGGGAACTAACACTAGAGCTAGTGGCTTCGACATACACTATAGTCGGATCGGCTAAGGTAGCTGGGTCCTAGTGCACACTAGTCACAATCACTTGTTCTTCAAATTGCGTAGGGGATGTTTGGTCCTCTAGATTTGACATTCTAAGAGAGTGCCCAACTCTATGTTGAGGTTCATCAAAGGAGACATTGCATTTCTCTGGTTCCAGTTGACCACCAAGGATCTCAAAACCTCCTTGGTCATCCGAGACTTGCTCATCGTCTTGATGCATTGAAGCAGGCGAGTCGACCTCTCCTTGGTGAGGGATGAGGTTATTGTCCTGCTCCAATTCCTACTTCTCCATGTCTGCATCCCATTGTTCAAGAACCTGTTCTAGCTCATGACAAAAGTATTGCCCCTATGAGGGTTCACCCTGTTCACCTGATGCCAATTATTTATAAGAATCCACTACTTGTATGGGCGTTGCTTTGTCTGTTTGCACGTGATGTGCCCCCTGCTGAATTTGTTGTTCTTATGCTTCCTTCTCTAGTCGGTGCAACTCTTTTTATTTCTGAAGTTTCTCCCTCAACTCATCCAAATCCTTCTCTGCTTCTTCATTTTCTTCTTATCCCTTTGCCTTCGCGTGATTTTCTTGTCGCTCTACTACCTCTTCTATTGAATAGCCATAAATTCTTGTTCTACAAGTGGATCTGCTTGAAACTTGCATCTTTTCTCCTCCTCCATGCATTCCACAATCTTCCTCTTCCCTTTGTTGCACACAGGTATGCTTGGCTCTACTACCTCTTCTATTGTTGTTACTTCTCGTACTACTAGTGTTCTCTATTGTGTTGCTTCATGATGTCGTGCTAACCATTCTATGGTGAAACCAACCTATTCATTGGGTCTAGAGTAATGGTAACAATACCTCTATGAGTCTTCCTCGGCCCAATGAAATGCCCCATGGATACAATTGAACTGAACTCTAATGTAGTGATCCTTCATAATGCAATGTGGGTCATACTGGTTGAAGCTTCGGAGGTCGAATGATTATTTCTTCATTCGTTAAGATTCAACATCTACTTGCTTGATGCTATGGATCTTATATAACCCAATCCAAAATAGAGAAGTGGGCCAAGGTGCCCTCTTCTTCCACTAGAGCCTAGTTGTCAATCTTGTTGAGATGTCATATGCTACCTCCTGAATGACAAGCACGTCCAAAGAAAAATTTGGCAGAACATCAAGAGGCTTCTCCACACTAAACACTTGAATGAATGTGATGGATGGTGAGGCATACAAATATGGAATGGCTAACAATGCCTTCATTGCTTCCTCTCACATGCAGGGCAGATTGTGTTTTAATATCAACCTATACCCTGTGGTGAGAAGATTGTCAGAAATCCATATGATCACTCCTCTGAAACTCAATACAAAGAATATCTTGAAGTACATGTTCACAACAGTTTCCACCAATGACCATGCCCACTCTAAGCCCAGGAACTCATGTCAGGCACAAACGACATCTAGAATGTAGGTAGACATGTAAATTTCTACATGCTTTCCTTCGCGCAACTATCGAGCATTCGTGACTTGCTCTTTCATCTGATGAGCTAGTATGCCCAATTGCATGGTCTTCCTTCTCTAGCTAGTTGGTCAGCTGTGACCATCCAACTTTGAGGGAAGGCCTCAGTGCTTGCTTGGTCATTGAGTCAACATGTGAATATGACCAAGTATTGGTATGCCTTCCTCAATATCTTCGTTTTATAAATCTGATTGGGTGTCATCCTTAAACGAGATGAATCCTTTACCCAATTGTTCAGAATGTGTCTGGAGTGGACACTACTATTGGGCAAGCTGAATGGAGGGGTTATGACAATCATGGGCTCATCCATTTGATACATATCATCATAATTTCATTCCCAAAAGGTTGCAAGATTCTTCCCACTAACACTACTCAAGGTCATCATCCCGGGATCAGTGTTAGAGACGATTCAATGAATCATGTTCGTGCATGGGAATATGAGGTATCTACATGGAATATAGTACAAGTTGGACTTATCAATGTTCACGTACACCTGATGGTTTTCAAGGTTGATCTGATGTGATCATATACTAAAAATAGATGTAGAATTAATTAGCCATTAATGAGTTGAATGTTAACTAAAAGCATGGAAACCAAGGAAAACCGTTGGAGCAGAACACTTTATGACAGCTAATAAACCATAAGTAAGAAGGAAAATAGAAGTGAAAGTAGTGAAAACAATGAAAACATAGATATACTAGACAACAAGATTGATTACAGAGTTCATCCTTGATGGACTACGTCTGCTTTCAAGATGGGCGACCATTTTATTAGGAATGAGAAGAAAGGAGTCCGTTACATAGTGATTTGGATAGATTGAACTTGGACATAGGCAATTCCAACCTCTGTCATTAGATAGCTATCTGAACCAACTTTCTAACGCTGCTTATGATTTCCAAATCTGACTCTTGATGGTCTCGAAACCCTGAAAACAAAATCAGCCTCTAACCTCCAGAACCTGCATACAAAAGTTTGAAATCCACTCTCCTTCTTCCATGGGAAAAATTGTCTTTTATAGGCCTGTAGATGCATCAAACCCACCTTGAGTGACTTTAGAAATGAATTTGCTAACTTTTGGGGTTGAATTATGGTTTTCTTGGTTATGTTTTTCCACCTTGGTTCATCATGCCGCGGTCTTCAAATTAGTTGAAACCAAACTAATAATATAAAACCCATAATAAACTTTATTATAGCCTGAAACCATTAGTGGTTAGCTAAATGGGAAAAGGAGGGTGACACATCATGTGAGCGCCAAACTTAATTCGTGATTTGAATGGTGGTGGTTCTGTTGATTCATGGTTACGGTGATGGTGGCAGTGGCAGTGTTGCGGTCACATGTTGCAGTGAGAACTCTGCAATTTTGAAAACCCCGACGGTCAACTCCAAACCTGACTACTTCCTGTTCACATGCTAGACCTCCGACACGGTTAGGCTAACTGTTTTAGGTGGCGGTCAACTGGCTATGTTTATCCCGATGGTCTCCTCTACGGCTCACATGGCATAGTCCCGCCGTGGTTTGTTGGTGGCGGGTTAAGGACTGTTTTAATGTATTTACAATGTTTTATTATTTTAGAAATAAGCCTAGGGTTTAGAGTTAGTTTTGTAATGTTCATTGCGATGGGGTTTTAGGGTTAGGACTTAGAACTTTAGGTTCTCAATATTGATTTTTAATACATTGTCAATGCATTAAGGTTTTTGACATAGGAGATAGATTGAGTCTAGGATTTAGATTTTTAGAACTAGCATTAGGTTTTTTGGGTCGTAGATGTAGGATTTAGGGTTTTATGTATAGAATTTTTAAAAACCATTTTTACAATCTTTCGTCATAATGTGACGTAAAAATACTTGCTTATTGTTGACACAATGATATTGATCATTTTTCCATGATGACAACCCATGCACATCATCGACTCCAACTATCTTTGCAATGACAACCCAGATGATGAACCTATGCCATGGATGACCCTTTTGTCGAACCCAAATCCTGAACAACCTGATCATAACCAACACTATCGAAACTGAACGACACCCAAAAACTTAGGTGATGACAACACTTTGAACATCTATGCAATTGGATCGATGGATCCTCCTGGATCATTCCTCTCCACTTGAAAGATTTTGGAACACAAAATTTTGACTAAACATTTAGTCTATGAGGTTAGAACTCCTTTTATTTCCACCTTGACCTGATGATGTACCAATACATTCAAATAATCACTTGCAAGTGATGACCTTGATGATGCTAACCATGGTATCTTTTGATTCGGTGACCTGTTTCATCCATCCACAGTATGAAAAATTTGCAACGACGGGAAAACAACATGTTATCAATATGGCAATTGAATTCTTTCCACGAAGAATCATGAGTTAGTGATTCAGAAACATCTTTCAAAATAGTATTTGTAGAACCCTTTTGAATACATCTGATGAGTATGAACAATCTACTTTCTAGAATAACTGAAATATTCAAGGACTCCTCTCATTTTGACTTCATTTCAATTACTTGACTTGATTTAATATCTTGTTGACTAATTAGTGTAATGTAAAGGAGGTTGCCCCCTCAAAGAGGCTGAATTCTAAGGCATTGATCTATCTTTTCTATATTTTTGTGAGCTGGTTTCATAACGTTTGGTACGAGAGCTTTGGATTCTAGGGTTTTGTTGCTCCAAATAGGTCATCATGGCATTTTCACTATATTTTTTTTTACTGTGACTTTTAAGAGGTGAAAAAAACCCATTTGTTACGAAATCGCAGTGAACCTTTGGTCTGAATTTCAGAGCTTTTTGCACTACATTTACAGAGATATGATCTAAGGAAGTTGGTCTTTTTGCAGACTCCTGAATTACATTCCAAACAGGTGACCTTGGGAAAATCGTCATAACTTTCTCTTTGAGCATTAGATTTATTTTTGTAAGAATGTATAGAAAGAGGACAGATTGTAGTTTCTTTTATATATTTTTCATAGCCAAAAGTCGAAATAGGGACACATGGCATGTCGTACAAGTTCGGTCTACTGAACTAGTATATAATCAGGTCGCTGTGGGAGATTTGGCATAACTCTTCCTTGGAGAATCCAATTTGGATCAAACTAGTGGCATTGGAAAGAGAACACAGAGGGCTATTGCACGTCACAATTTCAGAATTGGATCATCTGAACTTACAGAGATACAACAGAGGCAATATTGAGCTCCCACAAAGTGAAAAAAGGTGTGTAGATTTTTTTAAATTTTTGCTTAAGCTTGGTTTGAAAATTTATTTTGAAGGAATTCAAAGGGCATTGTAGAGCATTATTATCGGTAATTGATGCCACAAGCAAAGAAAATGCAAACACCTAGTAGGCAACCTGAAAACTCTAGCATGACTCATGAAGAAGAGGAAGAAATGCTACTTGATATATCAAAATTACAAGACCAAGTGCAACAAATGTCACTCTCACAAAAGCTAACAGAAGATAAATGGCGTGGAATCTAAGATAAAGGGCATGGAAGCTAAGATGGATGATTTGAAGATAGATTTGAAGACAGATTTGAAGAGAGACATGGCAGATTTGAAGAAAGATTTGACAAATTTTCTAGAAGAAATACTTACTAATGGTGAAAGGGTAGTAAAGGAAACTCATGATGCGAACAAAAGAAATGTTAATCATGATTTCATAGACTCTAATGTGGGATCAAAGACCCACCATATTCCAAAAATCAATATGAGGAAGTTTGATGGCAAGGATCCGGCAACATGGATATTACAGATGGAGCAATTTTTCGATCTCAATAATGTGAAAAACACACAAAAGGTACGTATTGCAACTTTATATTTGGAACCAAATCAGTTTTTATGGTATCAATGGCTTTGATCTCATAAACAAATTATCACTTGCGCAATTTTTACGGAAGAATTGATAGCACATTATGAGGATGCAAAAAGCAACACTTTTTTTAGCCAATTGATAAGTCTCAAAAAAAGGGTTCAATAATGGAGCACATTGAGGAGTTCCAAAAATTGAACATAAGGGGAAAAAATATTCCAGAGGAGCATAGGATTGATGTGTTCATAGGGACTTTAAAGGATAATATCCAACATGATTTTTGCCTTTGGGAACCTGATTCATTAGAGAAGGCATTCAACTTAGCAAGAAAAATGGAAAGCAAAATTATGGCA
The DNA here is from genome assembly GCA_000404065.3 of Pinus taeda. Classification (NCBI taxonomy): domain Eukaryota; kingdom Viridiplantae; phylum Streptophyta; class Pinopsida; order Pinales; family Pinaceae; genus Pinus; species Pinus taeda. Next base: position 1,606 of record APFE031307407.1, on the reverse strand, counting down.
ACCAGGAATCATACCACTGACAACTATAAAGATGGAAGTGTTGTTGCCCCTAGTCTTCCACAACCTATAAGGTTGACACCACAACAATTGGAAGAAAAAAGAGCAAAAGGGCTTTTTTATAGTTGTGATAGAAAATACACTAAAGGTCATACGTGTGCTGAGAAGAAATTATTCTACCTAGATTGTAAAGAGGAAGAAGAAAAGGAGCAAGAAATGTTAAAAGAAGAGGATATACTCTAGGAACAAATCCTAGATAAAGAAGAAATGAATTCGACCATATCTTGTAATGCATTGTCGGGAATTACCACTCCTCAAATCATCAAGATAGAAGGACAAATCAAGAAGAAAAAGGTAATAATGTTGATTGATTCAGGAAGTGTTCCTCCAAACATCAGGCCTTACAAATATCCCTATGCCCAAAAGAGTGAAATTGAACGTATGGTTGCAGAAATGCTATAGGCTGGTATAATTCAACCTAGTCAAAGTTATTTCTCTGCTCCAGTAGTATTGGTGCACAAGAAGGATGGATCATTACACATGTGTCCGGATTATAGCGAGCTCAAAAAGCTCACTATTAAAGATAAGTTTCCCATTCCTGTCATTGATGAAATACTGGATGAATTGCATGGATCAATTTAATTCACCAAGTTGGATCTTCATTTATGATATCATCAAATCAAAATGAAGACTGAAGACATTCCGAAAACAACATTTAGAACTCATGAGGGTCATTATGAATTTTTGGTCATGCCTTTTGGCCTTACCAATGCACCCTCAACATTTCAAGGTTTGATGAATTCAATTTCAAACCATTCCTTAGAAAATTTGTGTTAGTATTCTTTGATGATATACTAATCTACAACAAGTCTTGGAAGGATCATGTTGAACATGTTGACAGGGTGCTACAACTATTGGAGGAAAAACAATTATATGCAAAAAGATCCAAATGTTTCTTTGGAGTACAAGAGGTGGAATATCTGGGTCCTATTGTATCTCATGAAGGATTTAAGGTAGACCCTAGAAAAATTAAAGCCATTAAGGAATGGAGAATCCCCACATCCATAAAGCATCTGCGAGGATTTCTCGAGTTGACAGGGTATTATTGCAAGTTTGTTAAGAATTATGGGAGAATAGCAGCACCTCTAACAACACTATTGAAGAAAGATGCATTTTCATGGACTCCAGAAGCGAAAAAGGCCTTCGAACATCTTAAAGAGACAATGTGCCAAGCACCTGTCTTAGCTACACCAAACTTCACAAAAACCTTTACTGTGGAATGTGATGCTTCAGAAATGGAATTGGTGCTATCTTAATGCAAGACGAAAGACCCATTGCTTTTGAAAGTCGTCCAATCAAGGGAAAGTTTTTACACAAAGCTATTTATGAGAAGGAAATGTTGGCAATAGTCCATGCACTTAAGAAATGGCGACCCTACCTAAAGGGAAGGCACTTCAAGGTAAAAATGGATCATGATAGCCTTAAATACTTTTTAGAACAAAGATTGTCCTCTGAAGAGCAACAAAAGTGGGTCACAAAGATGTTGGGTTATTACTTTGAAATCATCTACAAAAAAGGGAAGCAAAACATGGTGGCAGATGCACTCTCA
>APFE031307406.1:359727-423132 GCA_000404065.3 Pinus taeda | reverse complement strand
GCTTCTAAAGAAATCCAATTTTTAAGGAGCTACAAAACACCGATATTCCGATATCACTCTGCTATGAGGTCTTCTCCTTCTAATATCGAGTTCTGAAATGGTGACGCTTTGATATGATCTCTGCCTCTCCTTATGATTTCCTACTCTGATATTCCAATTCGGGCCCACTTTCAAAATAGATCATCGAGGTCTCCACGTTCCTTCCTCCTCTTCCAAAAATATCGATACACTACCTACTGGTCCTTCAAGTATCGACTCCTGATATTTCAGCCTCCTTTCTATTTTGACCTTCCCTGTGATTTCAACCTTCAGAATTTTGACTCTCTTTTATGGCTTTGCGACTTAGGCTCTCCCTTTTGTTTTTCCCTTTGGACCACAAATATTTCACCTATCCTTCTCTGTATTAGGGATGAAGAATAGGACTATTTGACACAATTAGAAAAGTGTATAATAGGTGACAAAAATGGCTTCAGCTAGGGACATGCAAGTGATGCATTAAGAACCTATAGATTAGTAGCCTTCACCATTGGGCATGGAGTCATTTTACCCAGGTGCATAGAAAACACAAACAAAAGTAATAAGAAATTAAAGCATGACTGGTATTTACAATGGGTCACCAGTATATACAGTGAGTGAAAATGGACCTCTTGAATGCTAAAAATAGATCTTGAGAAACTACCCATTCACAGGCAGTTCAAGCACCTCACCATCCAAGTTTTCCAGTAAGAAGGTGTTATTTCATTTTGTTTCATATATTTTGAAGGGTCCAAACCACAATGGATCAAACTTCCCATGTTTTCCTTTGTCCTCCTTATTAACATCCCATCTAACTGCCAAATATCCTAGCTATAAGGATCTGTCCCTTTCCTTTTTGTCAAAAAGAGCCTTCATATTCTCATGATACTTAATCAGATTCCAAGTTACCTCCCCTCTAGTTTCTTGCAGCTCCACTAGCTAATTTATTCTTCCAGTCTGAGAGTCGGGCTCCTCCTCAAGATCTTTTAGGATTTTAGCCACTGACATGGCTAGCTGGATAGGGAAAATTGCATCATTTCCATACACCAACTCAAAAGGAGACTTCCCAGTTGACCTATTAGTAGTAACTCTATTAGCCCATACAACAAATTTCAAATGTGGGTTCCAGTTATTTTGATTTTTTGATATGGTCTTTTTCAAAATCCTCACTAGAGTTTTATGTGAAGATTCAACCAACCCATTTCCTTAGGGATAGTAGGTGGTGGAGTGTCCCATGCTGATGTTGTATTTTTGGAAGAAACTAAGAAACTTGGCTAACTTGAAAAACTGATCGTTATCAGTAATAATCTTCTTTGGACAACCAAACCAGGCAAGGGTATTCTCCTTCAAAAACTTGATTACCACTACATCAGTGGAATTTCTGGTTGGGATGGCCTCCACCCATTTCGTGAAATAACCAGTGGTTGTAAGTATCCATTTGTGTTGAACATTTTATACGGGATGTATTTATCCTATGAATTCTAGCCCCCATTACCTGAAGGGCTCCTCCACAAAAACAAGGATCAAGGGGAGGGGTGCTAACTTCCGCTTCTCTGTGAAAATCTAACATTAATCACAGGCTCGAACATATGTATGTACCTCACCAAATAGTTTGAGCCAATAGAATTTGCCTTTAAGGATTTTATGGGCTATGTCTCTCCAACATTAATGTCCCCCATAAATACAGTTGTGGAATTCATTAATTAATTTGGAAATCTCCTCTTCTACGAGACATAATAGAAAAATCCCCACTGGGTCCTTCCAATACAACTGTCCATATGATATAATAAAATTCTAAGCTTGTTACCTCAAGGCCCTATATTTAACTTTGTCAAAATTTACCAGGAACTTCAGAAAAAGTAAATAATGGACAAGATGCTTATACCACTGTGAGACAAGGTATTTCATCTGAATTTTCTTTGTTGAGGACACAACGTTTTTCTTCCCCTCTTCTCCTTTCTCTTCTTCTTCCATATTTTCCAATAGGTTTATGCCCAAGGCTTGGAAGTGAACTTCAAACAATACTCTTGCTAATCCCTGATTTTTGACCAAATTAGTGGGTTTGATGTCAATGTCATATTCTTGAATCTTGGCAATCCACTTGTCTCTCTTTCCGTCATTGTCACGCTGAACTAGAATATCTTTCACCGCAACTAAATGAGCATAGGATATTATATTTGATTGTAGGACATAAATTTTGAAGGCCTTTAGAGATTTAACCAAGGAATAGGCTTGTTTCTCTAATATATTATACTTCAACTCTATGTCTTGTAACACCTGACTTATAAACACAATTGGTTGTTCTTGAGCTTCCTTATTTTTTCTGCAATAAAATAGTTGCCACCATGTTAGGAGAGGCGAAAGATAAAATGAGAAATGGTCTCTAATATTCAGGGCTAGCTAATATTGGGGATTCTACAAAATCTTTTTTTATTATGGAGAATGTCTCCTAAGCTTCAATTTTCCATTTGACCTCCCTATCCTTATTTAAAATTTCTGTGATTTCTTTGACAATTTCAGCACAGTTTGGTATAAATATTCTCAGAAAATTTATTCTGCCCAAGAAAACTAAATCTCCTTCCTATTCCTTGGTAATGGATTATTATTTATAGCCTCAACCCTTTTTGGATCAATCTTCACTCCTTCCTTTGCCACAATGTGGCCTAATAAATTCCCTTGACTTAAAACAAACTATGATTTCTTAGGGTTTAAGGACAGGCCATGCCCTATGCATTTTACAAAAGTGAGTTGCAAGTGCTTGAGGCGGTATTCATATGATTTAGAGAAAAAAGTTACGTCATTCAGATAGATTACTATGAATTTATCCCACTCGCAAACAAACACTATATCCATTTCTCTTTGGAAAGTAGCTCCAGCATTGATGAGGCCAAAAGGTATTCTCGCATATATAAACATCACCCATGGTGTAGTTAAATTTGTTTTCTTCTGATCCTTAGGGTGTACAACAACTTGCTTGTATATAGAGAAACCATCCATCATGGACATACAAGCATATCTTACCACTTTCTGCATAATATACCATTTTAGGCAGAGGATAGTTATCTTTCAGCGAGGCCTTATTCAAATTTCTGAAATCTACGCACAACCTTATTTATCCATTCATTTTCCTAACATGAACCAAATTTCCTAGCCAATTGGAGTACCTTAAAGGCACAATTATCTTAGCCTGTAACATTGTATTCACGCCCTTTTCAATTGATGGGAGCAACAAAGGATTAATCTGTTTGAGGTTCTGCTTATATGGCTTCACCCTAGTTGTTAGAGGAATTTTGCATTGTATGACACCGAGATCAAAAGTATTCAAATCATCATATGACCAAGAGAACACATCAATGTACTCCTTGAAAAGGACAAGATATATTTGTTTGTATTCCCTTGGAACTCCTTTAGTTAACTTGATGATTCTCAAATCTTCTTTGGTGCCAATATTACAATCCTCCACCTCCTCCTCAATGTTAGGTCCCTATACTACTAGTGTAGCCTTTATTGTTATTACTTCAACCCCCTTATTGTATTATTATGCCAATGTAGTCCCCATATTATTATTATTGTGCCCCATAGAAGCCCACTATTTTTATTTTTGTGCCCTTACAATATTATTGTTATGTAGGCTCTGATTATGTTGTGACCTCTTAGACTCCTATATATATAAAAGTGGTATTGTCATTTGTATCATCAAAGAATTGTTCATTTGTGTAATTTAAAGGAGGTTTCCCCCTAAAAGAGGCTTATTTTTAAGTCATTGATCTATCTCTTCTCTTATTGATCCAGGTGGATGTTGGTGGCCACCCACCTATCCCACTTGGACCCCCACAACTGTCTCTTTTAGTTTTTCAGTTTCTGTAATTGTAGCATAATTTACTATTTTTAGCTGTTTTTCGAGTCATGAACTTCTAGAACCATTTTGAGGCCCTAAATGACGTTTTTTGGGAAATCTGGGAGCAAAATGGGTCCATGGACCGATGTTGCTCTGCCCAAAGTTGTAGTGCTTGGATAGATCTTTCTAACGAGCTATTGTCCATGTCAAATGAAGATTGGGTGCCAAAGCTACGACCCCAGGAAGTTGATGTACCAAATTACCCAAAACGGGGCCCACAATTTTGCGTTTCATCTTCTAGGGTTAGGTTTTGAGATGTTAAGGGTTTTCCAGTGTTTCTCAACAATAAATAGGCCTTCGAGCCTCATTGTAACACAATTCAGAGGCATGTATCCACCACATCTCTTCTCAGAGATAAGCTACCATCGCCCTAGCTGGTTTATTTCCATTTCGTTTTGTAAGCATATTTCAGTATTTTAACAGTAATGAAATTGAAGTTATCTTACGCTGGCATCTCTGTATTATGGTTATTCTCATCTCTATTATGGTTTCCCTCTTAATTTGTTGCTTCCTAAAATTTAAATAGGATCAGTGGTTCAGGCGGTCTGTTTTTCTCATATTTTCTTTGCATGGTCCCCAACCAAGTCAGGATTATAAGGAGTTAGGGCTTGAACCGGCGAACCTTTGTAAGAAAAGCTCACAAATCCCGATGGCCTTCCATGGCGGATTGAAAAAGAAAGATTGAGGAGCAGGAATCCTATCAAAATCTGCTTCGAAGAAGCCCTCGAGTGACAAAGGAACGTGATGATGGACAGCGTTGCCCAGATCCTTTAGCGGCTACCCAGAGGTGACGCATCGGCTTCCAACAGCTACTCTGGAAATGCCACACCCTTTAAGGTACAAGTTAATTTTGAAATTCCCATCTTCGAGGGTAAAATAGACGCAGATGCCATAGATAAATTTTTAAATATGCTAAAAGGGTATTTCTCTATTCATGATTTCTCAAGTCGGGAAAATATTATTTTTGCTCTCCTCAAAGCAGCCCCCCACGTCAAGGATTGGTGGGAAAACTACTATGAGCAAAAGGATGAAAGTACGAGTTCATTATTTTCAGCGGCACCCACATGGGATTCATTTCGGGATGCCATCAAGGAGCGTTACTACCCTGTCAAGAGTTATGACGACAAATACATAAAATGGACCACTCTGTGGAAAGGAAGGGACCAAGATGTGCCGAAGTTCACAAACATTTTTCATACCCTTCGTACACAGTTGGGTATCAAGGATTCTAAGCTACATTTGGTACTCAAATACCGCGGCTGCCTACACAGTTACCTACAAGAAGAGATGGAGTTCATGAACATCTCCTCGCTCGGCACGACGTACCGATACACTATCAAAATTGAGAAAAAGTTCAAACAGAAGAAGCAAGACTTTGGATCTGCAAATTCGAAGCAAGGGAAAGGCTTCCCCAAATTGCAAAACCAAGGACAAAGCCAATACGAGGCAACCCAAGACAACCCATCGAAGCTGCAAGAAAAGAACAACACCACGAAGTCAAAGAAGGATACAGGAAAGTGGTGTGAGTTCCATAAGAGCCCCACTCATAACACAAGTGAGTGTCGGACCAAGAAATCGTTGGTGGCCGAGTTGAAGGCTTTAGAATCAGATGCATGTTCTGACCCTGGGTTAGAACCTGACAAGGGGAATGGCAAAGGGAAGAAGATCATTGATGCACAGCCCAGCACCACTGTTGCCACCGCCAAGATCTAGAAGAATAAGCCCAAAGATCCAGAGGAGTGGGAGAGCCTTTTCCACTCACAGATGTGGGTGAAGGGTCCGCCACTGCAATTCATTGTTGATAGTGGGAGCCAAAAGAACCTCATTTCAACATAGTTCGTGAAGCAGTTGGGCCTACCGACTACACCACACTTGTAGTCGTACAATATCAGGTGGATTCACCAAGGATGAGACCTTCGAGTTCACCAGCAGTGCTGCCTTCGCTATAGCATCAAGCCCTTCACAGATGAGGTATTGTGTGATGTTACACCTCTAGATGTATGTGATGTTTTATTAGGCCAACCATACTTGTGGAGGCGACATGCTGTGTATGATTCAAGGCCTCGCGTTGTCATTATTTCTTTGGGTAATTCATTATACAAGATACCAGAGGTAGCCCCACCTACCACCACCTCTTTGATCACTGCTAAGAAAGGCAGCAAGCTCATCTCCCAGACTAGGAAATTCATTTTCTGTTTGGTTCGCTCCCAAAGTAAGGGGAAGATCGCCACCACATCCATGACCCTCGCGAAGGGTTCCTCCATGCAGCAACAACAGCAAAGGGATACGGTCATGACAAAACACGGGAACAACTTCTCCCCACCCACAGGGGTACCACACAAGCTTCAGGTGGGCAACAAAGTCTAGTTGCATCTGTAGAAAGAACCCATCAGAAGCTCCGACCATGCCGAAATGGTCCTTACACCATTACCAAGGTTGTGGGAAATAATTCTTTGGAGCACAACATTCCTCCATTCCTTTTCTTGCACCAAGTTTTCAATGTGTACCACCCTCAACCATGCTTCCCACCATTACTGGACACATCCAAGATTGCAGAACAGCTCACCAGGGACCAAGTTCAGCGGATGGAGGAACTCAACGCAATGGGGACCATTGCTTCCTAAGGGGGGGAGGAATCATCTAGGTGAATGTTGGTGGCCACCAACCTATCCCATTTGAACCCTCACAACTGTCTCTTTCATTTTTTCAATTTCCATAGTTGTAGCACAATTTACTATTTTTTGAGTTGGTTGAATAACATTTGGTATCAGAGCTTTGGATTCTAGGGTTTTGCTACTTCAAACATGACATTGTGGAAGTTTTTCTATAGCTGTTTTCTACGAAAATTCAAAAGTTTAAATTAAAACCCATTTGAGCCAAAATCGTGATGAACCTTGTGTATGAATTTAAGATCTTGGATCACTATATTTTCAAAGATATGATGCAAGGAAGTTAGGGTTTTGGAAGGATCCCGAATTCCATCTCAAACAAGTGACCTTGGGAAACCTATCATAAATTTATATTTGAGCATCAGATTCAAATTTCGTAAAAATTGGCAGAAAGAGGATGGACTACAGTTTTTTGGGTATTCTTTTCAGAGCCTATGATTGAAATACTAACACATGCACTTCATACAAGTTTTCTCTACTGAACTAGTCTATAATCAGGTCATCATGGGAGATTAGGCATACCTCTTTCTTGTAGAATTCAATGTCGATTATAATTGTGGGTTTGAAAAGAGGACTCATAGAGATACCATAGCAAGAACGTTTAGACCTTGGAGATAGAGTTACAATCATTTCAAGATCGAGCTCCTAAAAGAAAGAAAAAGAGTGACTTGAATCAAGAAAATAGAAACACCTAGTAAGCAAAATTGGATGGATGATTTGAAGATTGCGATCGAATATAAGATTAATGGTTTTATCTATGGCATGGAAGCTAAGATCTATGGTACATAAGTAAAATTGAAAGGCAACATGGAATATTTGAAGAAAGATATGGAAGGTTTGAAGGAAGGCTGGACAAAGTTTCTACAAGAAAGGTTGCCTAATGAAGAAAAGGTAGTAAAGGAAACTCATGATAAGAACAAAAGAAATGTTAATCATGATTTCATAAAATCTAATGTTGGATTGAAGACCCAACATATTCCAAAGATAGATATGAGGAAGTTTAATGGCAAGGATCTGGTAACTTGGATACTATAGATGGAGCAATATTTTGATCTACATGATGTGCAACGGCCCCAAAAGGTACGCATTGCATATTTATTTTTAGAACCAAATCAATATGTATGGTATAGAGGGCTTTGTTCTCATAAACTGCTTGTGACTTGGTTAATTTTTATGGAGGAAATGATATAATATTATGAGGATACAAAGAGCAACACCTTCTTTAGCCAAATGATAAATCTCAAACAAATGGGTTCAATGGCAGAGCACATTGAGGACTTCCAAAAATTGAATATAAGGGTAAATGGTATTCCAAAGAAGCATAGGATTTAAGTATTCATAGGGATTTTAAAGGATAACATCCAACATGAGGTTTGCCTTTGGGAACCTGATTCATTGGAGAAGGCATACAAGCTGGAAAGAAAATTTGAAACCAAAATTATGGCAACAAGGAAGCCTACCACTCATAACTATAAAGATGGAAGTGTTGTTGCTGCTAGCCTTCCACAACCTAAAAGGTTGACACCACAACAATTGGAATAAAAAAAGAGAAAAATGGATTTATTACAATTGTGATAGAAAATACACTAAAGGTCATAAGTTTTTTGAGAAGAAATCAATTTCAATAGACGGGGAAGGGGAGGAAGAAAAGGAACAAGAAACATCGAAAGAAGAGGATATACACCAGTAACCAACCCTAGAGAAAGAATAAAAGAATCTGACCATATATTGTAATGCATTGATAGGAATTACCACTCCTCAAACTCTCAAGACATAAGGACATATCAAGAAGAAAAAGGTAATAGTGTTGATTGATTCAGGTGGTACCCATAATTTTATTCATTATAAGATACCCAAGGAATTGAATTGATTCCTATATCCAGCGACAAAGTGTCAAGTAATGATTGAAAATGGAGGAACCATAAATTGTTCTGAAAATGCCATAATATTAAGCTATCCATGGGAGAATATGTCTTGAATAGTCCAATGCTTTCCACTCCAATGGGTACGGCTGATGTTGTACCAGGAGTCCAATGGTTAGAGTCTTTGGGGATGATAGCTTCAATTTTCAAGAACTTTTCTTGAAATGTTTTTGGAAGGAAAGGAAGTTCAATTAAGGGGCATCACAGGGAAACCATGATAGATAATCATCTCTAATGGCATGACAAAGCTTCTAAATAAATAAAAGAAAAGGGATGTAATTGCACGATTATGTTCACTAGAGGTTCAAACAGAAAAATCATCTATTTCTCTTGATATCCAAAAAGTCTTGCACAATCATTCTAAGGTTCAAGCAGTGGAAGATCACATCAAGCATAAACAACAAGTTTTTTAACTCTTAAAGGATACTCAATTTGGCATAGAATCAAATGAAGGAACAAGCAGATTAACATCATAGCGAAAGAAGTTTTGATGTAGGCGACTGGTTATTTTTACGGCTACAACCATACAAGGAAATGTCCCTCAAGCAAGCTAAGAAGGATAATAAATTATCACCAAAGTAATATGGTCCTTACAAGGTGTTTCAAAATATTGATACTATCGCATACAAATTGGAGCTTCTTGCATCTTCCCGAGTGCACCCAGTTCTCCATGTTTCATGCTTAAAAAAGATTATATGTGACAAGCTCTCAGTTCAAACAATATTGTCGAAACTTAACAAGGAAGGAAAAATCATATTGGAACCTAAACAAGTCATTGAAACAAGAACTCAACATCTACGAAATCGATCAATTTTAGAGTTTCTCATCAAGTGGAAGAACTTACCTGCTGAAGATTTCACATGGGAGGACGAGAATTTTATACATAAGCATCCAGAACTACTCAAGCATTGAGGACAACACTTTTTTTGAAGGAGAGGGGCATGTTAGGTCCCTATACTACTAGTTTAGCCCTTATTGTTATTAGTGCAACCCCCTTATTGTATATTTGTGCCCATGTAGTCCCCATATTGTTATTATTGTGCCCCATAGAAGCCCACTATTATTATTGTTGTGCCCTTACAATATTAATGTTATGTAGGCTCTGATTATATTATGACCCCTTAGACTCCTATATATAGAAAGGAGATATTGTCATTTGTATCATCGAAAAATTTTCATTTCTGTAATGTAGAGGAGGTTTCCCCTCGAAGAGGCTTATTTTGAAGTCATTGATCTATCTCTTCTTTTATTTTGTGATCTGGTTGAATAACACACAAGCTCTTGTTCAGTTATCTTAGAAGCCACATCATTTGAGTTGAAAACACTTTCTAATGGGACCAATCCTGTAGGGATGGCATTCCCCTTTATCTTCAATATCTTGTGACCAATAATGGTTCCCTCCCAACTGGCTTGTTGTTCACATGTCATCTCCTCGTCCTCCTGATCAATCTCTTAGTTCGAGACTTCCCTAACGACCTCCATGAAGCACTTAATTTGTTCTTCATCTTCAAATACCTGCCAATACTTCACATTGTCTGGTATCGATGGCCTATTTATCACCTTGACTTAATATCTGAGCAAGGTATTTTGGGGAGGCTCATTACAGGAAATTTCAGCCTAAAAGTGGCCTCCTAAGAAAACATAATAAAATAAGAGTTATGAATTTTGGAGTGAAAAAAGAACTATTTTTTTTAATTCTATTTTTAACTTATCTCCTTATAGATTTACTCAAATTTTAGGCGTAGACACTTGTTGGATGTGGAACTAAATTATGCATCCAACGAGTACCCATTATGCACACTTTTGAGAAGATCCACATTGATAAAAATTTAAGATACATTAAAAAAGTGTGTTGAACAGGCTTTTTTAATGTATTGTCATTTTTTTTTATCAATGGGGATCTTCTCAAAAGTATGAATAATGGGTACTCGTTGGATGCATAATTTAATTCTGCATCCAACAAGTGTCTACACTTGAAATTTGAGTAAACCTATAAGGAGATAAGCCAAAAATACAATTAAAAAAGTAGTTTTTCTTCTTTTCCCTCCAAAATATTTACGTGTACCTCTTTTTAAATTTAAAGGATTTTGATTGGTTTACATATTATGACATGGAAATTACGTGAAATTTTCATGGACACTTTTAGGCTAAAATTTCCTCTAATGTAAAATTGCTAGCAGTGATGGCCATTGGCCAAGGATTCTGCCATCCAATTTTGTTCGTTGGGAAAGAACTGAGTATTGAAGGCTAAGAAAAAGAAATTGTTCCTTTAGCCTGCCTTTAATCTTAGATGCATGGTTTGACACTAATTTTTTATTTTTTTCACCACCAACTCTGAATCCCTAAATGCATTCAAGCACTTGATGTTAAGGTTTTTAGAAGCTTGCAACCCCAACAACAAATTTTCATATTCAAAAAAATTGTTTGTGGCCTCAAACTCTAGCTTGAAAGAGAGGGATCAAGATGCCTTTTGGGGATACCAATAACACACCTACCCATTTCCTTCACTAGAATAAGCACCATCAAAAGAAAATTTCCATACCTTGTCATGCTCCAATGATTGTTTTCTCAGTTGAGTTGCACATTCAACTTGGGTGTATCCCATGATTTGATCATATTCTTCTAATAACAGTCCTTCTCCTTACCATACACAGGGGCATTTTTTGAGCAGTTTGCCTTTGTGACTATCTTCACAAATATTGATTCTCTGTATAATCGACACTCCTCTCCACCAAACACTGGAATGGTAGCATATGCTAGATCTAGTTTGATGGACCCCCCAATTTTTTATCCTTGTGACCTGGACAAAAGCATACCAAATCTTGCAGGGATGTCAACAATTATAATGTCCATAACTACACTTTTCACTGGGAGTTGGGCCAAATTGACCACTAAATATTTGATCATACCCAAGCACCTTACTCTTTTAGAATCAAATGAGTATAGATCTTTGTAGGGTTTTGTTATCTACAGTCCCAACTTCTCCATCATAGATAATGACATTAAGTTATGAGCTGCTCCTGAATCAAGCATATAATTATGTAGTAGTAGGTCATGAATTGCCAAGGTGACATAGAATGGGGCAGTGGAAGAGTCATGCTCCTTCACATGGGGTCCAAACACAACCATGGGCCTCTCTTCTTACAAGTTACGACTTTCCTGCAGGGAAGTAATGGTGGGTGAACTAATAAAATGAGACATTTGAGCTTTATAACCAGGTTGTTTTAGTAATTCAATCAAATGGATGAATATCTTGACTTTCTCCAACTCTCTTTGAAGACTAAAGGCAAAGGGGTTCTTATCAATTTTATCAGACTCAACAAGTTCTTTGTTCTCATTGCATATTGGCTTTATCATTGAGGGAAATTTATCTGTTTTGGAGGTTGTAGAATCATTTGGAGCAAGACTAGAGTACTATTTTGTGGTTGGTGAGATAGGTTTGAGTGGTTTCTTACATTTATCTGTTGGCTTTAGCGAACTAGAATGAAGAGTTTCTTCAGTTTGATCTTGCCCCCCTGGACCTTTTTCTAGATGACCTATGATCATACTTCCTGCGCAACTGGGTTGGTATGAAATTAGCAAACAATTTGTAGTAGATTTCTATCTCCTCATCATCCATTTGGGCGTCCAAGTCAACCCCTTCTCCTACATGTGCTTCTATTTCATTTTCTACCTATAAGAGAGAAGACAACTAGTTTTCTTGAACTTATATAGTTTCTTCAATGGTCTCCTCTAGATCATCTTCTAAATATAGAAGAGGTTGACTATGGTCTAGTTGATCCTTTCTTTCCCTTTGCAAGAGATGCAAAGGTGACCTCCTATATTTGAATTAAAATTTCTATTGGGAGTTGGCTGACTTGGTCAAGAGAGGTTCTTGTTTTCAAACTATAGTTTTACAAGTTTGTTAGAAAAATTCCTTATTAGCTTGTTCATTTAATATAAATTATGTTCTTGGGTTTCCTTTACATACCTCAAAGAACTGGCTTCTTCCTTTCCCCGCCTCCTATCACCATATTCAACCTTCCCTTTCCACTTTCCAGTGGAGGCGAAATTTGCTTCAACTTCTTAGGCATATGTTTGGATTTGATCTAGAGTACATGATCTTATTTCTCGAAGGGTAAACCAAAACTGTGGTTCAAAGGCCTCGATGAAAACCACATTGGAAGAAGCCTGTGGGGGTCTAATTTTGGCAAGAACACTTTTATATAGTTTATTAAACCTCCTTATAAACTCTGAGACATCCCCATCGTGTTTTTTTTGCATTACATTGAATTCTGTAAGGATATAGCCATGGTCCCTTCTTTCCCCTCATTTCTGCATGAAAGAGTTGTTCATCTCCTCCCAGGTATTGATTGAAGAATCTGGTAGATTATTGAACCATTTCCTAGCCTCTCCATCTAAAGACTAAACAAAGAGTCTTAGAACTACATCAAGTTGTTCTACATTCGGATCCTCAACAAATGCAAAAAAGGTTTCTATATGCTTCTGGGTTGAGATATCATCCTCTCCCGTGAATATGGGTAGGAGTTTAAGGTAATATTGTGACATCCCATTCAGAGGTTATGGCAGGTTGAGTGGAGCATATCTATTAAGTAGAAAACCAGGGAAAACCATGTTTTTCAATGTAGGTGGTAGAAGGTTTACCGTAGGGCCTGGTTGGGGAGCTATATAGATTATGGCTATCTGGGGCTGAGAAGTGCTCTTAGTTGGACTATTAATAAGGAAATATTTAATTTCCTCAACTTCTGGGAGGGTCCAGAAATTGAAAATAGGTTTACTTACAAAATTCTCTTCATATTTGGTTCTTGAGGAAAATGGGTTGAACAATTGACAACGTTCTCCTGAATGTTTCAAGCCTTTGGAAGAGGGCTAAGATGAGTTTATCTCAGCCTTCTGAGAGTTAGAAGTTGTCACCTTAGGGAACAATATCACAAGATCTGGAGTAATATGGGCCCTCTCTTTCTGATTCCTCCTCGATATGTTTTTTTTAGGGTTGAATATAAGAGGAGACTTCTGCTAAGAACTATCAAAACAAGTATGAGGCCTTCTGAAATCTAGGATTATGACTTGAATATTTTAAACAGTGGAGTCACCAAGGTGAAATATCTTCAACCCACACTTCATTTTCTCACCTGATAAAAGGAATGTACTAATGTCATACCCAGGGAAAAATATTATGATTCTCTCCTCGACAACAACGACAGAAGATGTTGCGGCTCCTAGAGGGAACCCCTGGGTTGAGGAGAGGTCAATGCCTAGGACATCTTAGCCTCCCTTGAAGATAAATAAGTTCAACTCAAGAGATGCATGTAAACTAATTTATATTTTGGTTCAATTACTTTTCTCAGAGGCAACTTCAATATACACATGAAAAATTTATCATTCCCTAGAATAAATGCACAGGTCTGGTGGCCAACAAATAGAGAATGCAACTTAAATTTTCGTTCCAGGAAATATGGAAATGACAAATAGAAGAGAGGAAACTGGTGTAGAGGGATGGATAAACATAGAGTCCTAGGTAACAAATCGTGACATAACCATGAAAAGGTAAAAGGAGTGTGGTGCAGAAATTATGGATTGCATTTTAAGGATTTCCACTCTATCTCTCACATGTACTATCAAATATTTTGTAACATGTGTAGTTCTCCAATTTATAGGTATCATCTACTAATACATAACATAGATAAATATTTAATTTCACAAGTTCAATCCGCAATCACATAACCTAAGTAAATCTACGAATTAAGAGTGAATCCAACAACTACAATTACATAATTTCTAAAGAAGAAAACACACATGAAGTGGAATACAGAGGAAGAACACATACTACATATTCTAAATTCTTGGAATCAGAAAAACTTGTTCATTAATCTTTTGGAATGAAATACATGTCGCAACCTAGACTTGTGGGATTTCCAAGACAATAACAGCCTATTCGAACCATGAAAACTAAACCCTCCTATTAACTTCATTTCCCTTTCATAGGGAGAGTGTTCAAACAAATAGTTACAAAATATCTTGAATGCTCCATCTGTCTGAACTAAATAGCTATCTAAAAATGCGAGTGGCCTAACTGTCTGAAAATGCGAGTGGCCTAATTGTCTTAACATATTTTTATTCCTCTTTGAAATGAAATATTTACAAAACATAAATAAAACATGATGTGTCATCATTGACATAAAAGAACATCTCCATTTTTTATTCTTATGATTTCCTGGGGTGGACTTAGGCTCCCTTATTTGGAATCATGGTGGGTTGATGATCGAGAGTTGTGTGGTGTTGACGAACTGATCACATTTATGCATCATTAACCTTTGAGAATTAATTCTCAGTCACGCTGCACAAAGATCAAAATGTACAACAACATGGCTCCTTTGAATTGATGGCACTATTCTTCATTTAATCCCCTGTAACATGCACACCATAACAACGATGTCTTACTTCCCAGCATAAGACAAGACCAAGCTTTTCCCTATAAATCATGGTTCTTCTCGCCTTGAACCAACAATCTCTTTAGTTTTCATTACTCTTGTGACACCAACCTTTTGCACTCATTTACTTAGCTACCAACCCATTCATCCTTCATGCTCTTTATATCATAGTATCAGAGCTTTCTCATATCATAGCTCTATTAAAACAAATTTTATGAAGTCATAACACTTCGATGCCTTTAGCCCGTTTTCTCTTAACCCCCCTTCTTATTTCTCTGCTAGGGGACCAGGTGATGTGACCGTCGGATTGGCACTTGGGTGCTAAAGTGTTCGGGCTCCTGTGGGGGAGGTCTTTGGGTTTTCATAACCAAGCACCAACAACGCATCAAAGATCCTTTCATTGTAACTTTTCTAAAAATGATTTTAGGATAGAGTTTCGATCTCCCCTACCTCCAAAATAATTTATAGTGCCTAGGTTCTCTATCCTCTCTACACCCTTGGTCCTCTGAGTCCTCATGTCTAAATTTTCCTTAACATTGAAGCCACTTCTTCTGATCAACACTTTTGATAAAAGAATTTGACAATAGTTACGAAAACTCCATCCTATGAAAAATCAAACTCCAAAATGATGTCATACTAATATCATCATTTCCACGTGGATCCCCCTGGGTGGTGACACTTGTCTCCCAAATTTTCCCTATTAGGTCTCTGAAAATGCCAAAATTTATTGCCACATGTCCACCATACAGCCATGTCATGTTGACTTCATCTGCCACATCTACTCCCTGAGACCAATCACCTGTTACCATGTGTCTCCCTTGAGGAGAGAGAAAGGGTCCTTGGTTTTTCAATGATTTCTTTTGTACTTCCTCTGCTCTTCGCCACCTCAAATATTCTAAAGAAATCTAATTTTTAACGAGTTACGAAACTCCGATATTCTAATACCACTCTACTCTAAGGTATTCTCTTTTCAATATCAGGTTCCAAAATATTGAGGCTCTGATATGCTCTTTTCCTCTCCTTCTGATTTTCTGCTCTTATATTCAATTTCAGACTTGTTTCTAAAATAAACCATGGAGGTATCCATGTTCCTTACTTCGATATCCTAAAATCACAATACGCTTCCTATTGGTCCTTCCGGTATCGAATCCCAATATTTTGACCTTCCCTATTATTTCGGCCTCCAAACTTTCGACTCCCTTTTATGATTTTGGGACTTAGACTCTCACTTTTGGTTTTCCCTTTGGACCACCAAGATTTCACCCATCCTTCTCTGTATTGGGGATGAAGAATAAGACTATTTGACATAATTACAAATGGGTATAACTGGTGAGAACACACTCGATGGGCCATTATTTTCCATCAAAATTCATGCCACGAAGGCTCTATTACCCAATCTATTACAATTGCACACTTAACATTGTTTCAAGGTTGACTCTCTTGGCTTACCCATTTGTGGGTCCTCACCTCTCTAAATTCCCTTGCTCATGATTGGTCCATCACATGCTCTATCAGGCTAGGAGGTAACTCCTCAAATGAGATATTTTTTATTCATTGTGGATGTTCATAGTTATATACATAAGGGAGTGACTGTTGAGTTTCATCTCCCAATGACTCTTCATTTTATCTTATTAACTATTTACATTGTTTACAATTTTTCACCCAATCCCTATGATTAGGTGTCAACATTCCCCCCCTTAACTGTGAAGGAAGTAGTAGGTTCAGAGGATGAAAAACTTTGGAAAGAGGTCATGGTTGATGAAATGGCATCTTTGCACAAAAATGAGGCTTCGGATCTGGTGGAGTTGCCAGCTAGAATGAAACCCATTTGCAGCAAATGGGTGTTTAAGAAGAAGACAAATGCAAAAGGAAAGGTGGAGAAATACAAAGCTCAGTTGGTAGCAAAATGTTATTCCCAGGTGCCGGGAATTGATTTTGGTGATATGTTTTCTCAAGTTGCCAAGGTAGCTTCTATTATATTACTTTTATCTGTTGCTACCGCCTTTGATCTTGAGGTAGAACAGATGGATGTGAAGACATAATTTCTTCATGGGGATCTGGAAGAGGAGATCTACATGAAGCAACCTGAAGGTTTTGCGGTGAAGGGTAAGAAAGAACTGGTATGCAAGTTAAAGAAGTCTCTGTATGGGTTAAAACAGTCACCAAGGATGTGGTATCAGAAATTTGATACCTTTATACGGGGACTTGGCTTCACCAGAAGCAAAGCAGATCATTGTGTGTATTTTAAATTAATTGGTGACCGTGTTATTTATCTGGTCTTGTATGTGGATGATATGTTGCTGGTTGGGAATGACAAAGAAATTATCCAGGATTTGAAGACCCAATTGTCCTCCAAATTCGACATGAAAGATCTTGGTGCTGCAAACTATATTTTGGGCATGGAAATTAAAAGAGATCGGGCAAAGAGGAAGCTCTGGTTAAACCAGAGGAAGTAGTATGTCGAGATAATATTGTAGAGGTTTAATATGTAGGATAGTAAACCGGTGAAGGTTCCTATTCTTGTAGGTGTAAATTTATTTGCTAAACAGTGTCCCAAGACACAAGAAGAGGAAGAGGATATGTCCCATGTTCCATATGCAAGTACTGTTAATAGCTTGACGTATGAAATGGTCTGTACTAGACCAGACATTGCACATGCAGTGGGAGTATTGAGCAGGTTTATGTCAAAACTAGGGAAGGAGCACTGGACAGCAGTGAAGTAGGTTTTTAGGTATTTGCATGGCACTAGGGATTATGGTTTGTGCTACCAAGGAAGACCAGGATTGGACAGAGTTTTGGATATCAGTGGCTTTGTTGATGCAAATTGGGCTGGAGATTTGGATCAGAGAAGATCTACAAGTGGGTATGTGTTTAACCTATTTGGAGGTGCAGTCAGTTGGATGAGTCAGAAACAATCTATAGTGGCACTATCAAATACAGAGGCAGAATACATGGCAGCCACTCATGCAAGCAAGGAAGCAGTTTGGTTGTAGAGATTGTGTTCAAGTATGGGGTTAGTACAGGGAGCTATAAGGATAGATTATGACAGCGAAAGTGCAATTTTCTTGGCAAAGAACCCTGCTTATCATTCAAAGACAAATCACATTGATGTTCAGTATCACTTTGTGAGGGATATGATAGAAGACAAAAAGGTGTTACTGGTAAAGGTGGACACTTTGAAGAATACTACAAATGCATTGACAAAATCTATGAACTCTAAGAAGTTCTCCTGTTGTAGAGAAACAATGGGCGTTTTAGGGCTGGAAAAATGACTAAGCTCTCCTGGCCCCCTGTGGAAAGAAAACAGCAAGTGGGAGAATGTTGGGTTGTGTTATATTAGGTTGGGCGGACCTACCTATGGTTTTTGGTCCATTGTCTTGGACGCGATGGTTTTCGGTCCATGGTAATGGATGCTTCTAAATGTATAGATATGTATTGTAACATTGAAAGGAATATAATGAAAAATCAAGCTGGTAGTTCTGGTTTTGGGATCCAGGGGAAAATCTCTGTGTATATGTGTTTTATGTGTTATGCTCTTGCATTGTTTATTTTCTGTGTTTTAGAATTCATATGCAGGTAATTTCTATATGGGATTAAAACCTACATAGTGGTCCTTGTCATGCCCTTGGCCTTTGCAATTTATGCACCATACTTCCTCGGGTGCCTTCGGCCGAGGTGTCTTGTCCTGTTTCAAACTTTGCATTTCTAGACATAGATTTTGCAGTTGCGCATAGATTTGTTGGACTCCCAAACCAGGGTCCTGTATAGGGGTCTCATGTAATCTCATTTCCATCTCTAGCACTTCAGCCTGGGTGGCAAGTTTTTGTTGTGACAATTCCGTCCTTAAGTGTGGTATAAGTGATGCCACAAACCATGCACGATGTTGTCCATCTGTCAACATCATATTGACTTCGCGAATCATACTCTTCAGCCTTTGGTCTAGATCCCATGGGGTCTTGCCCGGGAGCATTGCGATCTCCTTAAACTCAATGATTGATTATGTTTCTGATTTTGGCCTGCTAAATTCCCTGTTCAGCGCAGTTTGGATCTCTGTGATTCCTGCATTCGAGTGGTCATTAGAATGTTTGATATACCATGTTAATGCGCTATCCTGCAGCGTGCTCACCAGCGTGGCCTTCTTAATATTTTCATCCATGACGTCTTGTGCTTCCCATACTTCTCTTACCATGAACCAAAATTGGTTCAGATCTTCATTCCCCACTCCTTTGAATATCAATAGTTTGATCGCACTCGCCATACTGAAATGTGGTGGTAGTAGAGGTGGAGTGGGTGGAGATAGAGGTGAGGAGGGTGAGATGGGTGGCGGTGTGGGTGGAGGTGGTAAACACGGAATACGCTGCCTTATCAAATTGACCGCGCTTCTTGGAGAAACTTTCGCGAGCTTTTCCTCGCTTTCCCATGAGGGTGAAATTAAGGCACTGGTTTCCAACTCTTCACTACTTCCGCTTCTCTAGATCTTCCTGCTTCGTGTAGTCCCAAACATTAATTTATTCACATAACCCACTTTTCATACAATAGCATCTTAATCCAAGTGTTCAAAGATTTAATATACTTACCTCGCGGTCCCTGAGGAAACGTCAATCTGCCTCACTGTATTTGACGGTCGTGTCTAACGCAAACTCAGTGATAAATCCTCCTATTATTCGGTCGAGCCAATGGTCCACAGCTCACGCAATCTTAATTCTGGAGTCCACACTATTGGTTTGTCAAGCCTACACCTTCCCTAGCTGTTTGCTAACTTCGCAATCCACTCATATAGCTCAGAAGGAAAGGATGCAAAACAAATTTCATGGATTTCCATATACAAGTAGCGCTGCAACCACTGTTCCTTAGATACTCGTGGATTTCTGTTTTCCTGCGTCGCGAACTTGTGACTCTTCTTATCCAACCATTCTTCAATTTCTTTCTTTTTTTTATTCTAGTGGCATGACATCAGACATCCCTTATGTAGATCCTGGTCCCAGAAACAGAACCATTTGTTGGCTTGTATGGGCCTGACCCAGGTTCAGAGGTGATTTAGCCAAGCAAATCCTGGTACTACTGGCCTTTTCAGCAATAATCTGCGCAACGCAGACTGAGGTCTCACCGGAAGTAGTATGGGAGGGTGCTAGAACCAACTTTCCACACCCTGGGGATGTCTGATGAGCTTCTAGAGGTCCATTGTTTGATCCTACACACACATCGCTATGCGCACTTCCTATCTCTTTGCAACCTGCAATGTTGCTTATGTGCAGCCCTACTTAGGGCACAACCCGTATAATACCCAAGTTCCTTGTTATTCAATCTATTATTACCCATTTACTTAAATTATTTGTGTAAGACTAATGATTATTACAGCATATTCAGCAATCATATCAGTGTGTGCGATAAATAAAACAGTATAAATGTAAAGAAGACAATGCACAAGAAAATACAAAGAAATAGGAATCAACTTCTCTTTTTTATTCTTTGATCAAGATTACAGACTTGACATTGCCCTACGCACTCAGCTGTAGGGTTCCGTGCACTCAGCTGCAGACTCTACTAGACCTCTGCACACTCAGCTCCAGAGCCTTTTCCTACTACTATGACCCAATACACTTAGACTCTCACTCTATGCTTGAACCATTCGTACTCTTCTCTCTAATTCCCTAATTAGCTAACTTTACAACTTAGAGGCTCGCTCTATTTATACAATCCCATGGTCTGTGGACCATGGGTAGGTCAACATGACTTTACATTACATTACAATACTTTAGGGAGGATAGCCCTATGACTTAACCTATACTTCACACTCCGCACCCGCAATTCGCGGAGTCTTACCAAACCTTTGACCAAAACATGGGCTTTGAGCCCCAAAACATGCTATGGGGGGATTCCATGCCCAACACAGATAAACTTAGACTTATGTAGATCAACAAGGAAGAGCGCATGTTCCTCTAGTTTTCTTCCATGCATAGTCCTTGAGATGGGTTTCACGCTGCTGGGTCACTAGCTAGATGATTTCCACATGGATCTCCCCACAGGTGTTGGATGCATTCACAAGATATTTTTTTTTTAACTACTTTTTGAAGTTGTTCTTGATTCCAAGATTGGTCTTGAAGTACGCTGGTCAAAATGGATGAATCAACAACTTGTAAACTCTTCTTTGAATTCCTAATTTTTTTTGTAAGAAACCAAGAGTTGTAGGGATGTGTTTGTCTCCAGAGAAGTACCACAAAGGCACTCCAAGATCATATCACATGTGAGGAACTGGTCTTGGATATCTCAAGAATCTTCTTATGTGTGAAGGTTACCTCAGGAATATCCCTTCATGATTTCATAATCTAAAAATATTGAAGGTCTCTGGCCAAGCTGTGACCTTGAAAGTGGTCGCATATTCTACTAGCAACCTGAACTCTCTGCTGACTTGTTCAAACTGTCACCATCTCACAAGCCAACATCTCATAAACCTTTATAAACATTTCATTTGCTTCATACATGACCATGACCTCTCTTTCATTAATCTTGATATGTATGTCCTTAATATATTCTCCATTTATTGTGCAAGAAATGAAAACAAACAAGTGTGTAGACTCATCCTCACCTTCATAGTCAATTCTTTGATTACCTATAGATAACCACTCCAACAAGGGAGAAATTTCATATTTTTCCACACTTATTTCACATATGTTCCAACTATAGCAACATATTTATAATAGTATTAAAATATCAAAATATCATAGTGTTTTTATGCTACTTCACATTCTTCAAAATACACGATTTAGATCTAGCTCAATTTCGTAAACACCACTAGTAATATGATAATCAAACTGTTAACATAGTGAGCCTATTATCCTCTATAATTTTGAGATCTACAAAAATTATTTTGGCTTGGGTTGTCATTGTTTGGATCTGTGTTCTGGATGTGATTTTCTTACGTGGATTGTGGAATACTCCTGGGGATGTGGTCCAACTGTTTTAGTTTCCATCCAATCCCGCACAACACAAAACTATGTATGATGGAGAGTTGCTCTCGACAAGATTTTTTCAATTGAAAAAAATGAAATACTCTATCCAATTCAAAAGTATTTTCTCAACAATACTAATGCAGATATGGATCATTGCACTATATCTTTGAATAAGAACCAAATCAACTATTACAATAACCATTCATCATCAAATTCTTAAAACACAACTAGCTCGAATTGCTCATTTATGTAAGCAGTGGCTCTCCCTTATGTGACCTGTTTCTTCACAATGGCAATTTACGTTATAGCAGCACTATTTTTCACAGCAACGATACTTCTCATGGTTACCTGATTGGATCTCACTAATTTTTTCCTTTTCAATAGCACCTCACATATGCTTCCACACACCTTTCAATTACTGGTAGCAAATCGATGACTTCTATACATACGATAACCACCTGCTCGCTCTTTTCGACTACTCCATCAACATTTCACAATCTAGTCAATTTGCACATAGAATGAGGATTTACTCGAAATAGATGTATCCATTCCTTTCTTGAGAATGGCCTTCCTTCAATTCGTAGACTCCAACATTATCCTCTCCTCTGTTCTATATGGAAACAACAATCTCAACTCAACATGCAACAGAACTCTCCGCGTACGATTCTCCTACTCTGATACCAAATAAAAGAAATTAAAAAACTAATAAAAATTGAAAATATGAGAGACAGGGGCCGTGGAGGAAAAGATTTGTAGCTTGAATGTATTGTATTTCACACTAAATAATGATAATCAATATATAAATACATCAAGAATATGTCTCAAGATAGTGTGTCTATCTTGGACATAATCACTTTGGTTGAGTGAATATCACAACCATACACTAATCTAGGAGCCTAACTAGTTGGAGAGAATATCTCAACCAGCTAGACCTAAATAAACTCCCAAGTTTGAGGAACAACCTCATTCTAGAATAGATAAGTAGGAATTAATCCAAGTTTTATAATTTTAATTATTTTGGACTTTTTAATTGTTTTATGTGAGAGTGAGGCTAACAACTATCCTAACATATTTTGATTCCTCTTTGAAATGAAATATTCACAAAACATAAACAAAACATAATGTGTCATGATTGACATAGAAAAATATCTTCATTATCCATTCCACTAATTTCCTGGGGTTGACTCAGGCCCCCTTATCTAGACTCGTGGTGGGATGATGATCTAGAGTTGTGGGGCATTGACGAATTGATCACATTTATGCATCATTAACATTTGATAATGGGCCTTTGAGTGATCTCCATATTGAGAATTAATTCTCAGTCATGCTGCACAAAGATCAAATGTACAATAACATGGCTTCTCTGAATTGATGACATTGTTCTTCATTTAATCTCCTGTAACGTGCATGTGATAGCAGAGATGGCTTACTTTCCAGCATAAGACAAGTCCAAGCATTTCCATGCAAATCATGTTTCTTCTCGCCTTGACCCTGCGATCTTTGTTGTTGCCATTACTCATGTGAAACCAACCTTCTGCACTCATTTAATTAGTTACCGACCCATTCATCCCTCATGCTCTTTGTATCACAGTATCAGATCTTTCTCATATCGTAACTCTATTAAAACAAATGTTACGAAGTCATAACACTCTGATACCTTCATCCCCTTTTCTCTTAACCCCCCTTCCTATTTTTCTTCGAGTGGACCAAGTGTTATGTATTCTCGGGGGCCTATTTCCCTTTGTAATTTCTCTCTTCCTTTGGTTCTTTGGTTTTCATAACCAAATCGCCAATAGTGCACCAAAGCTCCTTCCATTGTAAATTTTCTCAAAAGGATTTTATGATGGAGTTCTGATCTTCCCTACCTCTGAAATAATTTTTAATGCCTAGGTGATATGTCCTCTCTACGCCCTTGGTCCTCTAAGTCCTCATGAACAAATGCCACTTAACATCAAAGCCACTTCTTCATATTGACACTTTTGATAATAAAAAAAAAATTACAAGAGTTACGAAAACTTCATCCTTCGAAAAATTGACCTCTAAAATGACGTCATACTAACATCATCATTGCCACATGGCACCCCTAGGTGGTGACACATGCCACCTGGATTTTCCCTATTAGGTCCCCAAAAATGCCAAAACTTATTGCCATTTGTCCACCGCACGACCACACCATGTTGATGTCATTTTCCACGCCTGCTCCCCAAAGCCAATCACCTGTTGCCATGTATCTCCCTTGAGGAGAGAGAAAGGGTCCTTGGGGTCCTTGGTTTTGTAATGATTTCCTTTGTATTTCCTCTACTCTTTGCTACCTCGGTGCTTCTAAAGAAATCCAATTTTTAAGGAGCTACAAAACACCGATATTCCGATATCACTCTGCTATGAGGTCTTCTCCTTCTAATATCGAGTTCTGAAATGGTGACGCTTTGATATGATCTCTGCCTCTCCTTATGATTTCCTACTCTGATATTCCAATTCGGGCCCACTTTCAAAATAGATCATCGAGGTCTCCACGTTCCTTCCTCCTCTTCCAAAAATATCGATACACTACCTACTGGTCCTTCAAGTATCGACTCCTGATATTTCAGCCTCCTTTCTATTTTGACCTTCCCTGTGATTTCAACCTTCAGAATTTTGACTCTCTTTTATGGCTTTGCGACTTAGGCTCTCCCTTTTGTTTTTCCCTTTGGACCACAAATATTTCACCTATCCTTCTCTGTATTAGGGATGAAGAATAGGACTATTTGACACAATTAGAAAAGTGTATAATAGGTGACAAAAATGGCTTCAGCTAGGGACATGCAAGTGATGCATTAAGAACCTATAGATTAGTAGCCTTCACCATTGGGCATGGAGTCATTTTACCCAGGTGCATAGAAAACACAAACAAAAGTAATAAGAAATTAAAGCATGACTGGTATTTACAATGGGTCACCAGTATATACAGTGAGTGAAAATGGACCTCTTGAATGCTAAAAATAGATCTTGAGAAACTACCCATTCACAGGCAGTTCAAGCACCTCACCATCCAAGTTTTCCAGTAAGAAGGTGTTATTTCATTTTGTTTCATATATTTTGAAGGGTCCAAACCACAATGGATCAAACTTCCCATGTTTTCCTTTGTCCTCCTTATTAACATCCCATCTAACTGCCAAATATCCTAGCTATAAGGATCTGTCCCTTTCCTTTTTGTCAAAAAGAGCCTTCATATTCTCATGATACTTAATCAGATTCCAAGTTACCTCCCCTCTAGTTTCTTGCAGCTCCACTAGCTAATTTATTCTTCCAGTCTGAGAGTCGGGCTCCTCCTCAAGATCTTTTAGGATTTTAGCCACTGACATGGCTAGCTGGATAGGGAAAATTGCATCATTTCCATACACCAACTCAAAAGGAGACTTCCCAGTTGACCTATTAGTAGTAACTCTATTAGCCCATACAACAAATTTCAAATGTGGGTTCCAGTTATTTTGATTTTTTGATATGGTCTTTTTCAAAATCCTCACTAGAGTTTTATGTGAAGATTCAACCAACCCATTTCCTTAGGGATAGTAGGTGGTGGAGTGTCCCATGCTGATGTTGTATTTTTGGAAGAAACTAAGAAACTTGGCTAACTTGAAAAACTGATCGTTATCAGTAATAATCTTCTTTGGACAACCAAACCAGGCAAGGGTATTCTCCTTCAAAAACTTGATTACCACTACATCAGTGGAATTTCTGGTTGGGATGGCCTCCACCCATTTCGTGAAATAACCAGTGGTTGTAAGTATCCATTTGTGTTGAACATTTTATACGGGATGTATTTATCCTATGAATTCTAGCCCCCATTACCTGAAGGGCTCCTCCACAAAAACAAGGATCAAGGGGAGGGGTGCTAACTTCCGCTTCTCTGTGAAAATCTAACATTAATCACAGGCTCGAACATATGTATGTACCTCACCAAATAGTTTGAGCCAATAGAATTTGCCTTTAAGGATTTTATGGGCTATGTCTCTCCAACATTAATGTCCCCCATAAATACAGTTGTGGAATTCATTAATTAATTTGGAAATCTCCTCTTCTACGAGACATAATAGAAAAATCCCCACTGGGTCCTTCCAATACAACTGTCCATATGATATAATAAAATTCTAAGCTTGTTACCTCAAGGCCCTATATTTAACTTTGTCAAAATTTACCAGGAACTTCAGAAAAAGTAAATAATGGACAAGATGCTTATACCACTGTGAGACAAGGTATTTCATCTGAATTTTCTTTGTTGAGGACACAACGTTTTTCTTCCCCTCTTCTCCTTTCTCTTCTTCTTCCATATTTTCCAATAGGTTTATGCCCAAGGCTTGGAAGTGAACTTCAAACAATACTCTTGCTAATCCCTGATTTTTGACCAAATTAGTGGGTTTGATGTCAATGTCATATTCTTGAATCTTGGCAATCCACTTGTCTCTCTTTCCGTCATTGTCACGCTGAACTAGAATATCTTTCACCGCAACTAAATGAGCATAGGATATTATATTTGATTGTAGGACATAAATTTTGAAGGCCTTTAGAGATTTAACCAAGGAATAGGCTTGTTTCTCTAATATATTATACTTCAACTCTATGTCTTGTAACACCTGACTTATAAACACAATTGGTTGTTCTTGAGCTTCCTTATTTTTTCTGCAATAAAATAGTTGCCACCATGTTAGGAGAGGCGAAAGATAAAATGAGAAATGGTCTCTAATATTCAGGGCTAGCTAATATTGGGGATTCTACAAAATCTTTTTTTATTATGGAGAATGTCTCCTAAGCTTCAATTTTCCATTTGACCTCCCTATCCTTATTTAAAATTTCTGTGATTTCTTTGACAATTTCAGCACAGTTTGGTATAAATATTCTCAGAAAATTTATTCTGCCCAAGAAAACTAAATCTCCTTCCTATTCCTTGGTAATGGATTATTATTTATAGCCTCAACCCTTTTTGGATCAATCTTCACTCCTTCCTTTGCCACAATGTGGCCTAATAAATTCCCTTGACTTAAAACAAACTATGATTTCTTAGGGTTTAAGGACAGGCCATGCCCTATGCATTTTACAAAAGTGAGTTGCAAGTGCTTGAGGCGGTATTCATATGATTTAGAGAAAAAAGTTACGTCATTCAGATAGATTACTATGAATTTATCCCACTCGCAAACAAACACTATATCCATTTCTCTTTGGAAAGTAGCTCCAGCATTGATGAGGCCAAAAGGTATTCTCGCATATATAAACATCACCCATGGTGTAGTTAAATTTGTTTTCTTCTGATCCTTAGGGTGTACAACAACTTGCTTGTATATAGAGAAACCATCCATCATGGACATACAAGCATATCTTACCACTTTCTGCATAATATACCATTTTAGGCAGAGGATAGTTATCTTTCAGCGAGGCCTTATTCAAATTTCTGAAATCTACGCACAACCTTATTTATCCATTCATTTTCCTAACATGAACCAAATTTCCTAGCCAATTGGAGTACCTTAAAGGCACAATTATCTTAGCCTGTAACATTGTATTCACGCCCTTTTCAATTGATGGGAGCAACAAAGGATTAATCTGTTTGAGGTTCTGCTTATATGGCTTCACCCTAGTTGTTAGAGGAATTTTGCATTGTATGACACCGAGATCAAAAGTATTCAAATCATCATATGACCAAGAGAACACATCAATGTACTCCTTGAAAAGGACAAGATATATTTGTTTGTATTCCCTTGGAACTCCTTTAGTTAACTTGATGATTCTCAAATCTTCTTTGGTGCCAATATTACAATCCTCCACCTCCTCCTCAATGTTAGGTCCCTATACTACTAGTGTAGCCTTTATTGTTATTACTTCAACCCCCTTATTGTATTATTATGCCAATGTAGTCCCCATATTATTATTATTGTGCCCCATAGAAGCCCACTATTTTTATTTTTGTGCCCTTACAATATTATTGTTATGTAGGCTCTGATTATGTTGTGACCTCTTAGACTCCTATATATATAAAAGTGGTATTGTCATTTGTATCATCAAAGAATTGTTCATTTGTGTAATTTAAAGGAGGTTTCCCCCTAAAAGAGGCTTATTTTTAAGTCATTGATCTATCTCTTCTCTTATTGATCCAGGTGGATGTTGGTGGCCACCCACCTATCCCACTTGGACCCCCACAACTGTCTCTTTTAGTTTTTCAGTTTCTGTAATTGTAGCATAATTTACTATTTTTAGCTGTTTTTCGAGTCATGAACTTCTAGAACCATTTTGAGGCCCTAAATGACGTTTTTTGGGAAATCTGGGAGCAAAATGGGTCCATGGACCGATGTTGCTCTGCCCAAAGTTGTAGTGCTTGGATAGATCTTTCTAACGAGCTATTGTCCATGTCAAATGAAGATTGGGTGCCAAAGCTACGACCCCAGGAAGTTGATGTACCAAATTACCCAAAACGGGGCCCACAATTTTGCGTTTCATCTTCTAGGGTTAGGTTTTGAGATGTTAAGGGTTTTCCAGTGTTTCTCAACAATAAATAGGCCTTCGAGCCTCATTGTAACACAATTCAGAGGCATGTATCCACCACATCTCTTCTCAGAGATAAGCTACCATCGCCCTAGCTGGTTTATTTCCATTTCTGTTTGTAAGCATATTTCAGTATTTTACAGTAATGAAATGAAGTATTATTTACGCTGCATCTCTGTATTTATGGTTATCTCATCTCTGTATTTATGGTTATCTCTGTAATTTGTTGCATTCCTATTTAAATATGGATCAGTGGTATCAGGGCGGTCTGTTTTTTCTCTATTTTTCTTTGCATGTCCCCAACAAGGTCAGGATATAAGGAGTTAGGGCTTGAACCGGTCGAACCTTTGTAAGAAAAGCCTCACAAATCCCGATGGCCTCCCATGGCGGATGAAAAGAAAGATGAGGGGGCAGGAGATCCTATCAAAATCTTGCTCGAAGAAGCCCTCGAGTGACAAAGGAACGTGATGATGGACAGCGTTGCCCAGATCCTTTAGCGGCTACCCAGAGGTGACGCATCGGCTTCCAACAGCTACTCTGGAAATGCCACACCCTTTAAGGTACAAGTTAATTTTGAAATTCCCATCTTCGAGGGTAAAATAGACGCAGATGCCATAGATAAATTTTTAAATATGCTAAAAGGGTATTTCTCTATTCATGATTTCTCAAGTCGGGAAAATATTATTTTTGCTCTCCTCAAAGCAGCCCCCCACGTCAAGGATTGGTGGGAAAACTACTATGAGCAAAAGGATGAAAGTACGAGTTCATTATTTTCAGCGGCACCCACATGGGATTCATTTCGGGATGCCATCAAGGAGCGTTACTACCCTGTCAAGAGTTATGACGACAAATACATAAAATGGACCACTCTGTGGAAAGGAAGGGACCAAGATGTGCCGAAGTTCACAAACATTTTTCATACCCTTCGTACACAGTTGGGTATCAAGGATTCTAAGCTACATTTGGTACTCAAATACCGCGGCTGCCTACACAGTTACCTACAAGAAGAGATGGAGTTCATGAACATCTCCTCGCTCGGCACGACGTACCGATACACTATCAAAATTGAGAAAAAGTTCAAACAGAAGAAGCAAGACTTTGGATCTGCAAATTCGAAGCAAGGGAAAGGCTTCCCCAAATTGCAAAACCAAGGACAAAGCCAATACGAGGCAACCCAAGACAACCCATCGAAGCTGCAAGAAAAGAACAACACCACGAAGTCAAAGAAGGATACAGGAAAGTGGTGTGAGTTCCATAAGAGCCCCACTCATAACACAAGTGAGTGTCGGACCAAGAAATCGTTGGTGGCCGAGTTGAAGGCTTTAGAATCAGATGCATGTTCTGACCCTGGGTTAGAACCTGACAAGGGGAATGGCAAAGGGAAGAAGATCATTGATGCACAGCCCAGCACCACTGTTGCCACCGCCAAGATCTAGAAGAATAAGCCCAAAGATCCAGAGGAGTGGGAGAGCCTTTTCCACTCACAGATGTGGGTGAAGGGTCCGCCACTGCAATTCATTGTTGATAGTGGGAGCCAAAAGAACCTCATTTCAACATAGTTCGTGAAGCAGTTGGGCCTACCGACTACACCACACTTGTAGTCGTACAATATCAGGTGGATTCACCAAGGATGAGACCTTCGAGTTCGCCAGCAGTGCTGCCTTCGCTATAGCATCAAGCCCTTCACAGATGAGGTATTGTGTGATGTTACACCTCTAGATGTATGTGATGTTTTATTAGGCCAACCATACTTGTGGAGGCGACATGCTGTGTATGATTCAAGGCCTCGCGTTGTCATTATTTCTTTGGGTAATTCATTATACAAGATACCAGAGGTAGCCCCACCTACCACCACCTCTTTGATCACTGCTAAGAAAGGCAGCAAGCTCATCTCCCAGACTAGGAAATTCATTTTCTGTTTGGTTCGCTCCCAAAGTAAGGGGAAGATCGCCACCACATCCATGACCCTCGCGAAGGGTTCCTCCATGCAGCAACAACAGCAAAGGGATACGGTCATGACAAAACACGGGAACAACTTCTCCCCACCCACAGGGGTACCACACAAGCTTCAGGTGGGCAACAAAGTCTAGTTGCATCTGTAGAAAGAACCCATCAGAAGCTCCGACCATGCCGAAATGGTCCTTACACCATTACCAAGGTTGTGGGAAATAATTCTTTGGAGCACAACATTCCTCCATTCCTTTTCTTGCACCAAGTTTTCAATGTGTACCACCCTCAACCATGCTTCCCACCATTACTGGACACATCCAAGATTGCAGAACAGCTCACCAGGGACCAAGTTCAGCGGATGGAGGAACTCAACGCAATGGGGACCATTGCTTCCTAAGGGGGGGAGGAATCATCTAGGTGAATGTTGGTGGCCACCAACCTATCCCATTTGAACCCTCACAACTGTCTCTTTCATTTTTTCAATTTCCATAGTTGTAGCACAATTTACTATTTTTTGAGTTGGTTGAATAACATTTGGTATCAGAGCTTTGGATTCTAGGGTTTTGCTACTTCAAACATGACATTGTGGAAGTTTTTCTATAGCTGTTTTCTACGAAAATTCAAAAGTTTAAATTAAAACCCATTTGAGCCAAAATCGTGATGAACCTTGTGTATGAATTTAAGATCTTGGATCACTATATTTTCAAAGATATGATGCAAGGAAGTTAGGGTTTTGGAAGGATCCCGAATTCCATCTCAAACAAGTGACCTTGGGAAACCTATCATAAATTTATATTTGAGCATCAGATTCAAATTTCGTAAAAATTGGCAGAAAGAGGATGGACTACAGTTTTTTGGGTATTCTTTTCAGAGCCTATGATTGAAATACTAACACATGCACTTCATACAAGTTTTCTCTACTGAACTAGTCTATAATCAGGTCATCATGGGAGATTAGGCATACCTCTTTCTTGTAGAATTCAATGTCGATTATAATTGTGGGTTTGAAAAGAGGACTCATAGAGATACCATAGCAAGAACGTTTAGACCTTGGAGATAGAGTTACAATCATTTCAAGATCGAGCTCCTAAAAGAAAGAAAAAGAGTGACTTGAATCAAGAAAATAGAAACACCTAGTAAGCAAAATTGGATGGATGATTTGAAGATTGCGATCGAATATAAGATTAATGGTTTTATCTATGGCATGGAAGCTAAGATCTATGGTACATAAGTAAAATTGAAAGGCAACATGGAATATTTGAAGAAAGATATGGAAGGTTTGAAGGAAGGCTGGACAAAGTTTCTACAAGAAAGGTTGCCTAATGAAGAAAAGGTAGTAAAGGAAACTCATGATAAGAACAAAAGAAATGTTAATCATGATTTCATAAAATCTAATGTTGGATTGAAGACCCAACATATTCCAAAGATAGATATGAGGAAGTTTAATGGCAAGGATCTGGTAACTTGGATACTATAGATGGAGCAATATTTTGATCTACATGATGTGCAACGGCCCCAAAAGGTACGCATTGCATATTTATTTTTAGAACCAAATCAATATGTATGGTATAGAGGGCTTTGTTCTCATAAACTGCTTGTGACTTGGTTAATTTTTATGGAGGAAATGATATAATATTATGAGGATACAAAGAGCAACACCTTCTTTAGCCAAATGATAAATCTCAAACAAATGGGTTCAATGGCAGAGCACATTGAGGACTTCCAAAAATTGAATATAAGGGTAAATGGTATTCCAAAGAAGCATAGGATTTAAGTATTCATAGGGATTTTAAAGGATAACATCCAACATGAGGTTTGCCTTTGGGAACCTGATTCATTGGAGAAGGCATACAAGCTGGAAAGAAAATTTGAAACCAAAATTATGGCAACAAGGAAGCCTACCACTCATAACTATAAAGATGGAAGTGTTGTTGCTGCTAGCCTTCCACAACCTAAAAGGTTGACACCACAACAATTGGAATAAAAAAAGAGAAAAATGGATTTATTACAATTGTGATAGAAAATACACTAAAGGTCATAAGTTTTTTGAGAAGAAATCAATTTCAATAGACGGGGAAGGGGAGGAAGAAAAGGAACAAGAAACATCGAAAGAAGAGGATATACACCAGTAACCAACCCTAGAGAAAGAATAAAAGAATCTGACCATATATTGTAATGCATTGATAGGAATTACCACTCCTCAAACTCTCAAGACATAAGGACATATCAAGAAGAAAAAGGTAATAGTGTTGATTGATTCAGGTGGTACCCATAATTTTATTCATTATAAGATACCCAAGGAATTGAATTGATTCCTATATCCAGCGACAAAGTGTCAAGTAATGATTGAAAATGGAGGAACCATAAATTGTTCTGAAAATGCCATAATATTAAGCTATCCATGGGAGAATATGTCTTGAATAGTCCAATGCTTTCCACTCCAATGGGTACGGCTGATGTTGTACCAGGAGTCCAATGGTTAGAGTCTTTGGGGATGATAGCTTCAATTTTCAAGAACTTTTCTTGAAATGTTTTTGGAAGGAAAGGAAGTTCAATTAAGGGGCATCACAGGGAAACCATGATAGATAATCATCTCTAATGGCATGACAAAGCTTCTAAATAAATAAAAGAAAAGGGATGTAATTGCACGATTATGTTCACTAGAGGTTCAAACAGAAAAATCATCTATTTCTCTTGATATCCAAAAAGTCTTGCACAATCATTCTAAGGTTCAAGCAGTGGAAGATCACATCAAGCATAAACAACAAGTTTTTTAACTCTTAAAGGATACTCAATTTGGCATAGAATCAAATGAAGGAACAAGCAGATTAACATCATAGCGAAAGAAGTTTTGATGTAGGCGACTGGTTATTTTTACGGCTACAACCATACAAGGAAATGTCCCTCAAGCAAGCTAAGAAGGATAATAAATTATCACCAAAGTAATATGGTCCTTACAAGGTGTTTCAAAATATTGATACTATCGCATACAAATTGGAGCTTCTTGCATCTTCCCGAGTGCACCCAGTTCTCCATGTTTCATGCTTAAAAAAGATTATATGTGACAAGCTCTCAGTTCAAACAATATTGTCGAAACTTAACAAGGAAGGAAAAATCAATTTTAGAGTTTCTCATCAAGTGGAAGAACTTACCTGCTGAAGATTTCACATGGGAGGACGAGAATTTTATACATAAGCATCCAGAACTACTCAAGCATTGAGGACAACACTTTTTTTGAAGGAGAGGGGCATGTTAGGTCCCTATACTACTAGTTTAGCCCTTATTGTTATTAGTGCAACCCCCTTATTGTATATTTGTGCCCATGTAGTCCCCATATTGTTATTATTGTGCCCCATAGAAGCCCACTATTATTATTGTTGTGCCCTTACAATATTAATGTTATGTAGGCTCTGATTATATTATGACCCCTTAGACTCCTATATATAGAAAGGAGATATTGTCATTTGTATCATCGAAAAATTTTCATTTCTGTAATGTAGAGGAGGTTTCCCCTCGAAGAGGCTTATTTTGAAGTCATTGATCTATCTCTTCTTTTATTTTGTGATCTGGTTGAATAACACACAAGCTCTTGTTCAGTTATCTTAGAAGCCACATCATTTGAGTTGAAAACACTTTCTAATGGGACCAATCCTGTAGGGATGGCATTCCCCTTTATCTTCAATATCTTGTGACCAATAATGGTTCCCTCCCAACTGGCTTGTTGTTCACATGTCATCTCCTCGTCCTCCTGATCAATCTCTTAGTTCGAGACTTCCCTAACGACCTCCATGAAGCACTTAATTTGTTCTTCATCTTCAAATACCTGCCAATACTTCACATTGTCTGGTATCGATGGCCTATTTATCACCTTGACTTAATATCTGAGCAAGGTATTTTGGGGAGGCTCATTACAGGAAATTTCAGCCTAAAAGTGGCCTCCTAAGAAAACATAATAAAATAAGAGTTATGAATTTTGGAGTGAAAAAAGAACTATTTTTTTTAATTCTATTTTTAACTTATCTCCTTATAGATTTACTCAAATTTTAGGCGTAGACACTTGTTGGATGTGGAACTAAATTATGCATCCAACGAGTACCCATTATGCACACTTTTGAGAAGATCCACATTGATAAAAATTTAAGATACATTAAAAAAGTGTGTTGAACAGGCTTTTTTAATGTATTGTCATTTTTTTTTATCAATGGGGATCTTCTCAAAAGTATGAATAATGGGTACTCGTTGGATGCATAATTTAATTCTGCATCCAACAAGTGTCTACACTTGAAATTTGAGTAAACCTATAAGGAGATAAGCCAAAAATACAATTAAAAAAGTAGTTTTTCTTCTTTTCCCTCCAAAATATTTACGTGTACCTCTTTTTAAATTTAAAGGATTTTGATTGGTTTACATATTATGACATGGAAATTACGTGAAATTTTCATGGACACTTTTAGGCTAAAATTTCCTCTAATGTAAAATTGCTAGCAGTGATGGCCATTGGCCAAGGATTCTGCCATCCAATTTTGTTCGTTGGGAAAGAACTGAGTATTGAAGGCTAAGAAAAAGAAATTGTTCCTTTAGCCTGCCTTTAATCTTAGATGCATGGTTTGACACTAATTTTTTATTTTTTTCACCACCAACTCTGAATCCCTAAATGCATTCAAGCACTTGATGTTAAGGTTTTTAGAAGCTTGCAACCCCAACAACAAATTTTCATATTCAAAAAAATTGTTTGTGGCCTCAAACTCTAGCTTGAAAGAGAGGGATCAAGATGCCTTTTGGGGATACCAATAACACACCTACCCATTTCCTTCACTAGAATAAGCACCATCAAAAGAAAATTTCCATACCTTGTCATGCTCCAATGATTGTTTTCTCAGTTGAGTTGCACATTCAACTTGGGTGTATCCCATGATTTGATCATATTCTTCTAATAACAGTCCTTCTCCTTACCATACACAGGGGCATTTTTTGAGCAGTTTGCCTTTGTGACTATCTTCACAAATATTGATTCTCTGTATAATCGACACTCCTCTCCACCAAACACTGGAATGGTAGCATATGCTAGATCTAGTTTGATGGACCCCCCAATTTTTTATCCTTGTGACCTGGACAAAAGCATACCAAATCTTGCAGGGATGTCAACAATTATAATGTCCATAACTACACTTTTCACTGGGAGTTGGGCCAAATTGACCACTAAATATTTGATCATACCCAAGCACCTTACTCTTTTAGAATCAAATGAGTATAGATCTTTGTAGGGTTTTGTTATCTACAGTCCCAACTTCTCCATCATAGATAATGACATTAAGTTATGAGCTGCTCCTGAATCAAGCATATAATTATGTAGTAGTAGGTCATGAATTGCCAAGGTGACATAGAATGGGGCAGTGGAAGAGTCATGCTCCTTCACATGGGGTCCAAACACAACCATGGGCCTCTCTTCTTACAAGTTACGACTTTCCTGCAGGGAAGTAATGGTGGGTGAACTAATAAAATGAGACATTTGAGCTTTATAACCAGGTTGTTTTAGTAATTCAATCAAATGGATGAATATCTTGACTTTCTCCAACTCTCTTTGAAGACTAAAGGCAAAGGGGTTCTTATCAATTTTATCAGACTCAACAAGTTCTTTGTTCTCATTGCATATTGGCTTTATCATTGAGGGAAATTTATCTGTTTTGGAGGTTGTAGAATCATTTGGAGCAAGACTAGAGTACTATTTTGTGGTTGGTGAGATAGGTTTGAGTGGTTTCTTACATTTATCTGTTGGCTTTAGCGAACTAGAATGAAGAGTTTCTTCAGTTTGATCTTGCCCCCCTGGACCTTTTTCTAGATGACCTATGATCATACTTCCTGCGCAACTGGGTTGGTATGAAATTAGCAAACAATTTGTAGTAGATTTCTATCTCCTCATCATCCATTTGGGCGTCCAAGTCAACCCCTTCTCCTACATGTGCTTCTATTTCATTTTCTACCTATAAGAGAGAAGACAACTAGTTTTCTTGAACTTATATAGTTTCTTCAATGGTCTCCTCTAGATCATCTTCTAAATATAGAAGAGGTTGACTATGGTCTAGTTGATCCTTTCTTTCCCTTTGCAAGAGATGCAAAGGTGACCTCCTATATTTGAATTAAAATTTCTATTGGGAGTTGGCTGACTTGGTCAAGAGAGGTTCTTGTTTTCAAACTATAGTTTTACAAGTTTGTTAGAAAAATTCCTTATTAGCTTGTTCATTTAATATAAATTATGTTCTTGGGTTTCCTTTACATACCTCAAAGAACTGGCTTCTTCCTTTCCCCGCCTCCTATCACCATATTCAACCTTCCCTTTCCACTTTCCAGTGGAGGCGAAATTTGCTTCAACTTCTTAGGCATATGTTTGGATTTGATCTAGAGTACATGATCTTATTTCTCGAAGGGTAAACCAAAACTGTGGTTCAAAGGCCTCGATGAAAACCACATTGGAAGAAGCCTGTGGGGGTCTAATTTTGGCAAGAACACTTTTATATAGTTTATTAAACCTCCTTATAAACTCTGAGACATCCCCATCGTGTTTTTTTTGCATTACATTGAATTCTGTAAGGATATAGCCATGGTCCCTTCTTTCCCCTCATTTCTGCATGAAAGAGTTGTTCATCTCCTCCCAGGTATTGATTGAAGAATCTGGTAGATTATTGAACCATTTCCTAGCCTCTCCATCTAAAGACTAAACAAAGAGTCTTAGAACTACATCAAGTTGTTCTACATTCGGATCCTCAACAAATGCAAAAAAGGTTTCTATATGCTTCTGGGTTGAGATATCATCCTCTCCCGTGAATATGGGTAGGAGTTTAAGGTAATATTGTGACATCCCATTCAGAGGTTATGGCAGGTTGAGTGGAGCATATCTATTAAGTAGAAAACCAGGGAAAACCATGTTTTTCAATGTAGGTGGTAGAAGGTTTACCGTAGAGCCTGGTTGGGGAGCTATATAGATTATGGCTATCTGGGGCTGAGAAGTGCTCTTAGTTGGACTATTAATAAGGAAATATTTAATTTCCTCAACTTCTGGGAGGGTCCAGAAATTGAAAATAGGTTTACTTACAAAATTCTCTTCATATTTGGTTCTTGAGGAAAATGGGTTGAACAATTGACAACGTTCTCCTGAATGTTTCAAGCCTTTGGAAGAGGGCTAAGATGAGTTTATCTCAGCCTTCTGAGAGTTAGAAGTTGTCACCTTAGGGAACAATATCACAAGATCTGGAGTAATATGGGCCCTCTCTTTCTGATTCCTCCTCGATATGTTTTTTTTAGGGTTGAATATAAGAGGAGACTTCTGCTAAGAACTATCAAAACAAGTATGAGGCCTTCTGAAATCTAGGATTATGACTTGAATATTTTAAACAGTGGAGTCACCAAGGTGAAATATCTTCAACCCACACTTCATTTTCTCACCTGATAAAAGGAATGTACTAATGTCATACCCAGGGAAAAATATTATGATTCTCTCCTCGACAACAACGACAGAAGATGTTGCGGCTCCTAGAGGGAACCCCTGGGTTGAGGAGAGGTCAATGCCTAGGACATCTTAGCCTCCCTTGAAGATAAATAAGTTCAACTCAAGAGATGCATGTAAACTAATTTATATTTTGGTTCAATTACTTTTCTCAGAGGCAACTTCAATATACACATGAAAAATTTATCATTCCCTAGAATAAATGCACAGGTCTGGTGGCCAACAAATAGAGAATGCAACTTAAATTTTCGTTCCAGGAAATATGGAAATGACAAATAGAAGAGAGGAAACTGGTGTAGAGGGATGGATAAACATAGAGTCCTAGGTAACAAATCGTGACATAACCATGAAAAGGTAAAAGGAGTGTGGTGCAGAAATTATGGATTGCATTTTAAGGATTTCCACTCTATCTCTCACATGTACTATCAAATATTTTGTAACATGTGTAGTTCTCCAATTTATAGGTATCATCTACTAATACATAACATAGATAAATATTTAATTTCACAAGTTCAATCCGCAATCACATAACCTAAGTAAATCTACGAATTAAGAGTGAATCCAACAACTACAATTACATAATTTCTAAAGAAGAAAACACACATGAAGTGGAATACAGAGGAAGAACACATACTACATATTCTAAATTCTTGGAATCAGAAAAACTTGTTCATTAATCTTTTGGAATGAAATACATGTCGCAACCTAGACTTGTGGGATTTCCAAGACAATAACAGCCTATTCGAACCATGAAAACTAAACCCTCCTATTAACTTCATTTCCCTTTCATAGGGAGAGTGTTCAAACAAATAGTTACAAAATATCTTGAATGCTCCATCTGTCTGAACTAAATAGCTATCTAAAAATGCGAGTGGCCTAACTGTCTGAAAATGCGAGTGGCCTAATTGTCTTAACATATTTTTATTCCTCTTTGAAATGAAATATTTACAAAACATAAATAAAACATGATGTGTCATCATTGACATAAAAGAACATCTCCATTTTTTATTCTTATGATTTCCTGGGGTGGACTTAGGCTCCCTTATTTGGAATCATGGTGGGTTGATGATCGAGAGTTGTGTGGTGTTGACGAACTGATCACATTTATGCATCATTAACCTTTGAGAATTAATTCTCAGTCACGCTGCACAAAGATCAAAATGTACAACAACATGGCTCCTTTGAATTGATGGCACTATTCTTCATTTAATCCCCTGTAACATGCACACCATAACAACGATGTCTTACTTCCCAGCATAAGACAAGACCAAGCTTTTCCCTATAAATCATGGTTCTTCTCGCCTTGAACCAACAATCTCTTTAGTTTTCATTACTCTTGTGACACCAACCTTTTGCACTCATTTACTTAGCTACCAACCCATTCATCCTTCATGCTCTTTATATCATAGTATCAGAGCTTTCTCATATCATAGCTCTATTAAAACAAATTTTATGAAGTCATAACACTTCGATGCCTTTAGCCCGTTTTCTCTTAACCCCCCTTCTTATTTCTCTGCTAGGGGACCAGGTGATGTGACCGTCGGATTGGCACTTGGGTGCTAAAGTGTTCGGGCTCCTGTGGGGGAGGTCTTTGGGTTTTCATAACCAAGCACCAACAACGCATCAAAGATCCTTTCATTGTAACTTTTCTAAAAATGATTTTAGGATAGAGTTTCGATCTCCCCTACCTCCAAAATAATTTATAGTGCCTAGGTTCTCTATCCTCTCTACACCCTTGGTCCTCTGAGTCCTCATGTCTAAATTTTCCTTAACATTGAAGCCACTTCTTCTGATCAACACTTTTGATAA
Organism: Pinus taeda; assembly: GCA_000404065.3. Lineage (NCBI taxonomy): Eukaryota > Viridiplantae > Streptophyta > Pinopsida > Pinales > Pinaceae > Pinus > Pinus taeda. The sequence goes on along the minus strand of APFE031307406.1, from coordinate 383,477 downwards.
AAGAATTTGACAATAGTTACGAAAACTCCATCCTATGAAAAATCAAACTCCAAAATGATGTCATACTAATATCATCATTTCCACGTGGATCCCCCTGGGTGGTGACACTTGTCTCCCAAATTTTCCCTATTAGGTCTCTGAAAATGCCAAAATTTATTGCCACATGTCCACCATACAGCCATGTCATGTTGACTTCATCTGCCACATCTACTCCCTGAGACCAATCACCTGTTACCATGTGTCTCCCTTGAGGAGAGAGAAAGGGTCCTTGGTTTTTCAATGATTTCTTTTGTACTTCCTCTGCTCTTCGCCACCTCAAATATTCTAAAGAAATCTAATTTTTAACGAGTTACGAAACTCCGATATTCTAATACCACTCTACTCTAAGGTATTCTCTTTTCAATATCAGGTTCCAAAATATTGAGGCTCTGATATGCTCTTTTCCTCTCCTTCTGATTTTCTGCTCTTATATTCAATTTCAGACTTGTTTCTAAAATAAACCATGGAGGTATCCATGTTCCTTACTTCGATATCCTAAAATCACAATACGCTTCCTATTGGTCCTTCCGGTATCGAATCCCAATATTTTGACCTTCCCTATTATTTCGGCCTCCAAACTTTCGACTCCCTTTTATGATTTTGGGACTTAGACTCTCACTTTTGGTTTTCCCTTTGGACCACCAAGATTTCACCCATCCTTCTCTGTATTGGGGATGAAGAATAAGACTATTTGACATAATTACAAATGGGTATAACTGGTGAGAACACACTCGATGGGCCATTATTTTCCATCAAAATTCATGCCACGAAGGCTCTATTACCCAATCTATTACAATTGCACACTTAACATTGTTTCAAGGTTGACTCTCTTGGCTTACCCATTTGTGGGTCCTCACCTCTCTAAATTCCCTTGCTCATGATTGGTCCATCACATGCTCTATCAGGCTAGGAGGTAACTCCTCAAATGAGATATTTTTTATTCATTGTGGATGTTCATAGTTATATACATAAGGGAGTGACTGTTGAGTTTCATCTCCCAATGACTCTTCATTTTATCTTATTAACTATTTACATTGTTTACAATTTTTCACCCAATCCCTATGATTAGGTGTCAACATTCCCCCCCTTAATCTAAAGGGATGTTGGTGAGTCCAAGCATCATTCTGAATCTTTCAAGATTTTCTCTTCCAAGCGCTATGGTGAATATTTATGCAATCTTCTCATTAGGGGAACATTGGCAAAGATGGATTGTTTTGGCCTCAACATGATGTCAAATCAGATGATAATTTTTATTGATGTGCTTCGTTCAATCATGGAACTTTGGGTTCTTGGCCAACTTTATTGTAGAGATATTGTCAATCATGAGTGGAGTTGAATGTACTTGTTTTACTTGCAAATCTTCCAGAATTTTCTTGAGCCACACAATTTCTTTTGTTGCCTCAATTGCTACCACATATTGTTCCTTTGTTGTGGAATCAGCTGGAACTGATTGTTTGCATGGTCTCTAGGAGACAGCTCCTAATCCAAGACTCATAGTATAACCAGAAGTAGATACCTCAGTTTCTTTGTCTCCATTGAAGTTTGAATCAAAGTATCCAATCAAGCTAAAGTCCTCCACCTGTGTATACTTGAGTCCAAAGATTTAAATTCCCTTCAAGTAATTTAGAACTCTTTTTGTAATAGACCAATGTCCATCACAAGCGTTTTGCATAAACCTGGAGAGGATTCCAACAGCGAACGAAATGTCTGGTTTGGTAGTAGTCAGGTAGTTGAGACTTTCTACAAGTTGTCTATACTTTGTTGCATCCTCAAATTATTTTCCTTCAATGGATGTGACCTTTAAGTTTTGTTCCATTGGAGTAGTTAGAGGATTGTATTCAGCCATGCCAAACCTGTTGAACAGATCTCCAATGTACTTCTTTTGAGAAAGGAATATGGTCTTCTGATGTTGAGTTACTTCAATACCAAGATAGTAATGAACATAGCCCAAATCAGTCATTTCAAAACCTTTCCTCAATTCCTTCTTTATGGATGCAATTTTTATAGCACCATTTACCACCCTTGGTATTTGTGATGCTTGGTTTATGGCCTAGGGCAACCCCTCCTTCCAGACTTGGTCTAAATATATTAAAAATAGTGTTTTATTCCCTATATTCTACTTTGCCCTGAGATAAAAGTGTGTACACGCGGGTCAGTCAATACCCAACCTGCATATATGTGTTAAAACACTTAAAAAAATTATATTTGCTTAATTATGGGCAGAGTTCACGGGTTGTTGATTACCTCCTATTGCCCATGGCCCAACTGTTTCCCAGCTAAAAAACTAATTGGGAGAAGTATAAATAGACTTCCATGGGAAGGCCTTAAGGAGAAGAGATAGAATTATTATACTGAGATTATCCCTAACTGAGTCTGATGAATCCCTATGCGTTATGCACTTCCCCAAGCTTCAGGAAACCCTTGTTTCCTTGATTATAGATATTCTCCCTCTTGCTTGAGATATCATGGTGTTGGTTATGGAAGAAGATTGTTGAAGGCTGGGATAGGATGAATCCAGAGGATGGTTTTGCTTGGAGCCAGAAGAAGAAGACTTAGGTGAATTCTCTCCATGTTATTTATAGCTTACTGCAATAAAAGAAACGTTGTCTTGTTTCCAAAATCAACTTTGTTTATGCATCAAATTATGTTTTAATTCATATATGAATGTTGTTTTGATGTATGATCAATCATTTGTTTATATTATATAAAGTCATATTTTGTGAATATGCTTTACTTCTATACTACTATGTATATTCGAATTGAATGATTTTCAGGTTTGAAGAAAATCAGGAGTTGCAGAGGGTCTGAACCCCGCAGGACCTACTTGAACGAAGGAAATCTGGGTACGGTCACTCTTACGTAGTTTGATTATATAAGCATTTTGCCTAAGTTGTATGAGTGTTTCTTGTTGTAGTTTGCTTCTGCTCTGTTGGAGTTCTAACCCAAAGCCCTAGGGTACTTATTCCCGAAACAGAATTAGCGACTCCACTGGGGATAACAATCTTGTTATTCCTAGTTTGGGTTGTTTAGTGTCAATCAGAGCTTAGTCTTTGGTTTTCTTGTTGTTACAGTCTTATTTGGTCTATTAGAGTCTCATACCTTAAGTCTGATCTTTTTGATCTGGATTTGTTTTTTACTTATCTTGTAAAGCTTTGTATATGCCTTTTACTCTATTTACAATAGCATACACACGCTTTTTCTGTGAAGTGAACCCGCGTATACGCGAATTTCCTATATCAAAAGCACGTGTACATGCCTCTGCGCTTGAACACAATCACGTATACCAATTTTTGCATTGTTTTTTCAAATCTCTCTGCACAAATAGATTTGTTGCCTAGTATTTTTAGTCTCGGTGTGGTCAATTTATGTGTGAAGAATTTTATTATTCTGCAAGCTTACTATTTTGAAGTCTCTAATTCATTGAAAATATTTGGCCTAGGTTTGCTTTTTGAGCGAGTTTGTAATTGGTGTTTTGGCACACAAGACTTCATTCAAAAGTTCTTAATTGTTCTGGTCCTCCAGAATAGGAGATTGTTTTCAGTTTCTGTGTCAAGCTTGGTTTTTGGATCTACTTGCTTTGCTTTCCTTCGTTTTGTGGCCTTATAGCTTTTCTTGCTTTCTGAAATTCTTTTTAACGAATTTGAAAGTATTTCTTTCCTAGCTTCTTGGTTAGTTTGTTAAGCTCTTTGCTTTTGTTTGGGTCGTTGAGTACAAGTTGAAGCCTTTTTGCTCAAGTTTTCATTCATCTTCGAGTTTGTAACTTGCAAAGACTCCTTGTGCTTTCTTTTCGATCTTTGAGTTTGAGTAGCATTTTGGGTGATTTCAAAAAGTTGTATTGGTTTTCTTGAAAAAGAAAAGATCTCAAAAAAAATTGTTTTTGTTTTCTTTTGCCAAGTTTGATTTTGGTTTCTTTTGGTTTTTGAAAGTGAATTGCGATCTTTTACGATTTGCCCTTCTTGTTTGGAGAGAATTTTGTGTTCAAAATTTGTATCCTCTTCAATAGTTAAGTTGGCTCATTGATAGTTATAAAAAATTGCTTTCAGTTTTTAAAGTGATTTGGGATCTTGCATCTCCATTGTATCTTGCATTAGGGTAGTTTGCATTCTTAAAACATTAGTGGTCTTTTAGTTTTTGGGTGTGTGAAGTGTGTTCAAGAAAAGAAAAGAAAAAGTATTTTATTTTATAGATATCTTGTAGAACCCATATATAGATCTATTTTCATCGAAGAACAAATGATTGCATTCATGTAGTTAGTTTTTCATTGATTTCTTTTGCGTTATACAAACACCATTGGTTTCACTTCCATCTATACCATTGACTTAAAGAACAGCCATAAAATCAAGCGCTTAATTAAAATAAACTAGAAATTTTGTATTGTCATCAGAATACACCAATAATTTTAGGTTTATTAGGGCCTTGGATTAGGTGAGAGCAGAGTTAACTCTCCAACGCCGCTCAAAATTGCAAAACATAGAATTTTGATTAATGAACAAAATCCAATAGCATTAGGGAGACCAGGAAAGCTTCGTAACTGGGAGTAAAGCATGAGGGTTAGTCAAGATAAGGATGAGAGATACCCCCTCTCTTACTTGTCGAATCCTACCTCATGACTCTTCCGCCCGGCTTCTGATATGAGTTGGTGACCATAGTTGCCTATCCTAGGAACCACACAGGTGGTTGCAGAGGGGAATCTCATGGCACCTGAGGTTGACGTTGCATCACATTTAGTAGTACTTCTGGAGGGGCACCCTTGTGAAGCTTGGGGGCTTGCACCGACAAAGGTTTTTGTCTGGAGGTCAGCCTAACTACCTCTGATACCTTCGCTAGTAGGCCTGGGGCGTAATTACCCTAGTCTATTTTTGGAAGGCCCTTGTTATTAACTTTCTCATCTTTTGGTGTCAATCCTAAACACTCGGAGCCGAAATACTTGGGAGTTTTTTTATTGTTGATATCTTTAGGGACATTTTAGTGAGTGTTCTTTGCTCCTAGTCAACCTAACTTTATAATTTCTTGAGTCTTTAAGTAGATATTTTAAATAATTCAAAGTGTCTAACCGACCATCTCAACACTCTAGGAGACTTCATGGGCTATCACCTACAAGTCCGAAGCCTTCTCCTAGAAGGTGTAGGAGCAATTTTGTCAGTGGTTTTCAACCAGTGGCAACAGGTGCATCAAAGATTGATCCTCCGCTTGGGGGCATTAGTTCACAAGATATACCTGGCACTAATACAAAGTTAGAGAGGAACACACCAAATCTTTCACGAGTACTCTTCCAGTTAGAAGATAATATCAAAGTTGAAGAGCTTCCAGAGTTGGTTGCAACTCCGAATTCTCATCTTCCTCTTGATCATCCAGGCGTTTTGTTATACGTCGGAACTCCGACTCACAAGCCTTGGAGCTCAGGTTTACATACATCTATTCCTTCAGTGACCACTGTTGGAAGCATGGCATCTATGAAAAGTGTTGCGATCATGTAGACTCCCATATCTGTACAAGGAGGAGGAACTATTTCCATTCCTTCTGTTACTCCCAGCACGACTATGTTTGGGTCTGCTTCCATTCCGTCAACGAGTGGAAGTTCTCAAGTTACTGCATCTAGTTTTGGATTTTATCCTTTTGGAATGTTGTCTCAAGGGATTCCCCCAGTTCCATTGAACATACCATCGAACGCCTCTACATCCATGATGAGTGGATCAGCTTCTTTTCAGGGTTTCCCATTTGGAAGTGGTCATATTCCACATTCCAATTTGACATTGGGGTCAATGCCTTTTTCTTTTAGAAGTCATGGTGATAACCCCTTTCAGAGTTGGAAAAACCCTGTGGTTAGTGGGATAAGAGTTAGGAATAAATTTTTTGGCCAACAAGGGAATGTGCCATATTCTTCAGTTAATTCATTTCATAATTTTCCATCCTTTGCTAATGCATGGAATCCTTATTAGGGGCTATCAGCTCCTTTCAATACTTCGTTACGGGGTAACTTCATCGGTTATGGAGGATTTTTGGTAGGAGTTGGTCAAACTTCGAATTTTGCTGGACCACAAGGACCACCTTTTGGTTCAGTAGGCTCTACAAGTTACTTCGGGCAACTTGGTGCCTTTCAAAATCCAGGACATTCTTTTCATACCTTTGCGAACCTCGCCTGCTCTGGATGGAATTCCCAAGGTCCCCTACGACTTCCTTTTCTAGCCACGCTTAATTTTCTAGACTTAACTAAATTGACGAATAATCCAATTAGGTACAATCTGGCTTGGCCTCCAGTCCCAACTAAACTTCCCTCAGATATTCCAAATTTTGAAGGGAAGAGTGGTGAAGACCCGAGAGACCATTTGACCACATTTCACTTATGGTGCCCATCCAACTCCCTAATAGATGATTCAATCAAGTTTAGGTTATTTCAACGCACCCTAACTAGAAATATGGCCAAATGGTATATAGAGTTTCCACAGGGCACATATAATTCTTTCTGTGATTTGGATAATATCTTTTTGAACCATTTTCAGTTGCATGTCCAATATGAAGCCGGAACTGAACTTCTAGCTAACTTTCAACAAGACACTGCAACTCACATTTCGGATCATATCCAGGAATGGAGAAGGAGAAAAAGGCTTATCAAAGCTAAAATTCCATCGAAGTTCCTTCTTGAATGGTTTCTCTAATCTTTACAACCTGAGATCTCAAAGGATGTTTCTCTTTCTGACGTTTATTCAAAAGATTAGGCTATTTTTCAAGACCAACAATTAGAATTGATATACCCTCAGTCTGGGACTCTTCAGAAAATTCTACCTGATGCTTCAAGGTCTAAGGTAGATTTAGCCAAACCAAAACCAGGCCCCCACGTCGATGGTATAGTTGGATCAATTGACGTTAATATGGTGAACCTTTTGAATCAATTGCAGCGGTCGTATTTATAAATTGCTTCTTCTAACCAGGTAGAACCGTCTACACCTACAGCCTCCCAACCTACCTCTATAAACGCCGTCCAGGCCTTTAACCCCAAAGGAAATCAACAATCCGATGGGAAGACAAAGGGACGAGGTAAGAAGAAGAACCAGGAAGGTAAAGGAAATGCAAACAAACCCGTCAATGGTGTCGGTGAGGGTAGAAAAGAGTCCAAGAAAAAGGTAAAGTTTCCATGCAAGTTATGCAAATGGAGATCATTTGACTCACCTCTGCCCTAAGATACAAGAGGCTCAGCACTTATTAGTGCAGCAAGGGTCTTCTAGCTCCCAAAATGTTGTGACTAACCCTTTTCCTCAAGGGCAGCAATTACTTGTTGGCATGAATTTGAACATTGGTACCTCTGCACGGGGCAACCAGGAAGGGGAAAATTCCTCAAATGTTTATATGATGAACTATCATGTCGACGTTGCTACGCGAGCACACGATTATGGTGAAATGGAAACACCTAAGGCTAAATATGTTCTCGAAGCCACAAACCCACTTCATATTGAGCGACCCTCTGTTGAGTCTATACCTCGGATACCGAAAGGTTCCACAAAGCACTCGACTATTAAACCTAATGCTAGGGCAGCCCAAAACTACTCGATTGTAGACGATCTGGCTCAAAGTCCTTGCGCTATTTCTGCATCAGAGGTACTCCAGTCATGTCCTGCTCAGAGAAGTTCTTTGCTTTCGGAAATTGGTGCAGTAGATCCAAAGAATTCTTTAGTGCTCACTTTTGATATGCTGAATTTCAAAAAGAGACTTCCTCACCATATGGCTTTCCAGATAAAGTCCACTTACCAAAAGACCAATATTTTTTGGATAGTTATAGATGAGCGAGCTTCCACATGCGTAATGCCTATGTCATGTTGGCAGGCCATTGGGTCACTTTCAGTTATTCCTTCACCGACTCTCTTGACAAAATTTGATGAAAATTCTCATAGGCCACACGGGATTATCCCGGCCTTTCCTATATGTGTTGGGGGAAAGGTTGTAAATATTGAGGTAGAAACCATCGATGCCAACCTGGATTATAAACTCCTCTTAGGTAGGAATTGGATTTATGAGATGGATGCCATAGTTTCATCTTTATTCCGCATCCTCTATTTTCCTCATGAGGGCAATATTGTTAAAAATGATTAGTTGGATTATTCTCCAGGTGACTCCCACGCAACTTCGAATTCTATTGTTCCATTGGTGGACAATCCCTGTCAACCTATTGAGAATTTAGGAGTTGGGATGTACTCTTCATTAATGGGTATATTTGACCTTCCTACTCCTAGAACTAGAATTAATGCAATTTCATCCTCTAGGGGACCTTCACGGAAAGAGTTCTTTCGAACTCATTATTTTTCGGACCCTTGGACCTTACCTTCATCTACCACCACATGAGATGGAGGGCAGGTTGGTGGAATGGCATTTCCCATGTCTGCAGCGGAACTTAGCTATCAATCTATTGTTAACTCTACAGACAACCATCCCACTTCTTTTTCACAAGAGGAGTTAGATGGAGATGTGGCTCTGACTTGGACCCTCAATTCTACTTTAGCTCTAGATTGCTTGGATATATACTTACCATCTGAAGAAGAAATTTTGGAGGCAATGATGGGTGTAGATCGACCATGTGAAGATTTACATCATCATTCATATTTTCTTCCTCCATTGCATGAAGTTGAATCTAGTTTCTCCAATCTGCTTACTAGTGATGTTTGTATAGTTTCAAACCCTTTGGCTCCAGCACAATTTTCTACCGAAGGTAACATGTTAGTTATCTCACAAATTGTACCTGTAAACATCTCTAGGAATCCTAACGTGATTGAAAACGTCTTCATCGGAGCTGATTATTCCCCTAAATAAATCCAAATCTACACTGACCTCTTTAAAGAGTTTCAAGATGTGTTCGCTTGGTCTTATGAGGAAATGCCTGGAATTGATCCATCTATAGTCTAGCATGAGATCAAGACGTACAAAAATGCCAAACCTATTCATCAAAAACTTCGACCGATCAATCCTTAGAAAGCGGCGAATATTAAAGCTGAAGTTGAAAAGCTACTTAAGGCGGGTTTCATATACCTTGTTCCTCTAAGTGAGTGGGTTTCCAATCTAGTCCCGGTAGATAAGAAGCAAGGAACAATCCGAGTGTGTATCGACTTTAGGGATTTGAATAAAGCTTGTCCAAAAGAAAATTACCCCACGCCTTTTATTGATCAAATTTTTGATGAATGTGTGGGTAATGAAATTTTTTTGTTCATGGACGGGTTCTTTGGTTACAATCAAATTACTATCCATCCAGAGTACCAGCACAAGACAACCTTTATTTTTCCTTGGGGCATGTTTGCATACAAGAAGATGCCTTTTGGTCTTAAAAATGCTAGAGCTACTTTTCAGTGGGCCATGTCTTGTGCTTTCCATGACATCAAGCATGTTATTGAACCATACTTGGATGAATTAGCTCCTCGTTCTCGCAAGAGAAATGATCTTCCAAGCCACCTTCGGTTACTTTTTGAGAGATGTCATTTTTATAAAATCCGGTTGAATCTGAATAAATGTGTTTTCGCGGTCACATCTGGTCAGCTGTTACGATTCATCATATCGACTGAAGGGATTTGAGTTGATCCTTTCAAGGTTGAGGCAATAATTCAGTTGCCTCCCTCGTCTTCCATTTGTCAACTTCAAAGTCTCCAACGAAATGCAAATTTCTTGAGGGGATTTATAGAAAATTACGTTGAGATTACCAAAGGATTTATACGTTTTCTTAAGAAAGGTGTTCCATTTTTATGAGACGATTTCATGCAACGATCTTTTGATGCTTTGAAAAAAGCATTAACCTCTGCCCCATTATTGAGTCCACCAGATTATGGCAGAGATTTCCTTTTGTATCTCGCTGCAGTAGAATCAACCATCAGTATGGTTCTGGTTCAAGAGGATGATGCTCTCAGTGAGCATGTAATCTAATACTTGAGTCGAGGCTTACTAGGACCTAAACCACGCTATTCTCCCATCGAAAAATTGGCCTTGGTAGTTGTCCATGCTGTCCAGCGGCTTCATCATTATATTTTGCTGTGCAAAACATTCATCTTAGCGGCTGCTAATCATTTTCAGTTTGTCCTCAGTAGGTGAGTGATTGGGGGAAAATATAATCGATGGATTGATATTTTGCAAGAGTTCGATCTCGAGTTCTTGTCAGCTAAGTCTAAGAAGTCATTAGTTTTTGCGAAATTGATTTTGGAGCTGCCTTGTGAGGAGGCTATTGTTTATGAGGAAAATTTTCCCGATGAACATTTATTCCTCATTTCTTCACAAGATCCCTGGTATGGAGATATCATTATATATCTCCATACTTCGAAGTTTCCACCTGGTTTCTCCAAAGATGAGTGTCGAAAGTTATGCCACCTTGCCAAAAACTATGTTATCATTGGTGATACATTATATCGTAGAGGGGTTGACTCAATCCTTAGGTGTTGCTTAACTTTGGAGGAAGTTGAGTCTGTTCTTAATGATTACCACAATGGAGCTTGTGGTGGTCATCTATCAGGACTTGCAACAACCGAGAAAATTTTGCATGCAGTCTACTTTTGGCCTTTAATTTTCAAAGATTATATTGAAGCGGTCAAACGTTTCCACCCTTGTCAAATCTATACTCAAAAAATGTGCGTGCATCTAGCTCCACTTTTTCCTGTTATCACTGTCGGTCCATTTACAAAGTTAGGCATTGATTTTACTACTTGTAATCCGCCTTTGGTAGCGAATCACAAGTACATCATTGTGGTCGTGGACTACTTTACGAAGTGGGTTGAGGCCATGCCTACTTACAAAAATGATAGTGAAACAATAGCCTTGTTTCTCTTTAACCAGGTTATTTCACAATTTGGTATCCCAAGAGAGATTGTCACTGACCATGGCAGTCACTTCCAAAATCAACTGATGACTGAATTGGCTCTCAAGTTGGGCTTCTGATAGGAGCATTTGTCTCCATATTATCCTCAAGCCAATGGGCAACTTGAAGCCATGAATAAGTCCCTTAAGACTATCTTGCAAAGGAGAATTGATAAAAATCGTTCCAATTAGCACATCATGTTGTACCCGGCACTCTGGGAATATCAAACCTCGGTTAAGACTGCCACCGATTTTACTCCTTTTCAATTACATTATGGGATGGAATCTACTTTTCCTATCGAACATGAAATTCCGTCCCTTAAGCTAGTTGTAGAACTTCTTCCAGAGACGTCTAGTCTCAAAGAATGCCTCGTTCATTTGGAACATTTCAATGAGCAGTGTTGAGATGCAGCCATAATAAAGGAGCCCACAAGAAAAGTGTTAAAACTCAGTATGATAAAGCTGTCCATCCTCAGGTTTTCTCTGAAGGTGACCTTGTCTTAGTCTATGACCAAGACAAAGATGCCCTGGAGGTAGGAAAATTCAAGTCTATGTGGTATGGTCTCTTTGTAGTCGAGCGTGTTTTGGGAAAAGGGGCCTATGAATTAATTGATTTTGAAGGGAACAAGCTGGTGGAGCCCTGAAATGGGCTCTACCTTAAGAAGTATTTTTCTTAGGCTTTGGCCGAGAAATTGCTTGTTTGTATATCTTGTATCTTTGTACATATTTGTCTAGCATTTTTGTCATATCAACGTTTTTGATCTTCTTTGGCAGGTATTGATGGATGATTTGATATATTTCGGATTCACCGATGGTGTAAGTTAGCACACTCGGAATCTTACTTTCACGGCTTGGGTGATTTATTATCCATCTGGCCAGTTGATGGTGTCGAGGGGAGTATGTATTGGCCCTGCTTCAAATAACATTCCCAAATATACTGTTGTTCTTAATTTACTATCCGAAGCAATTTCTTATGGGATTGCTTCGTTGGTAGTTTATCTAGACTCACAGCTGGTTGTGTCGTAGTTAAATAACATTTATCGGGTTCACGATCCTTATTTATATCGCTAATTTTGAGAGTGAGAATGTTGCAACGATCATTTATTTATATTACATATGTTCACATTCCACAATCTGAGAATTCATTAGTAGACTCTATTGCTAATCAAGCATTAGATTGGCACATTAATAATTCATCTAATTAAACAACATTAAAAATGTTGAATCTGTATATATATCCTAAAATCGCCTATATATAGATAGAGTGTTCAAAAAATAATATACAAAATCAGGACAAGATGCCCTCAAAATTTGGGTTCATGCCCATCATCATGTCTAGTCATACAAAGGTTTGCCTATCGACTCGGCTCAAGATGAGCGGCTAAAAGTTAACTACTGCATTGGCTACACGCCAAAGTATCCAAACCTAGTCCCGTGGTACCCATACCACGTGGTGCTGCATCTCCTCAGGTAGATCCTCTATGGCTATCATAGGTACCTGGTGAGTTAGTCTCACCAAGTTTCTCTGAACTGCATATAGGACTCTCTCTGTCTCAACCGTTGCCTCTTCGGATCCTCTTCCGCAATGCCTGTGCCTCGAAAATCCATCTAGTCTCACTAGACCTACATCTGGAACATGGTATTTTTGTCAATGTTTCGTCTCATCAAAAATATTTCTAAGTTCATTTCATACTAAAAAATAAAAATAAAAATAGCTTAAAAATTCAAAAAAACTTAAAAAATTGTTACCTATGTCTCCCCATGCCACATCTGATGGAAACACTAAGTCTGGATTTCCTCATAAATCCATACCAGCATACGGGTAGTCGTCGATTGCGATGATCTGTTGTTCCCACCAGGTGAAAAACTCATCATCAAAAGTCATTCTAGGCACGTCCCCGCCTCCAAGGCATTTCATCAAGTTCACCCATCTACCCATCTGTGGATCTCTAGGGCTGCTAATGGAAACAGATACTTTGGGACATAGCCCAGGTACCTTCTCGAAGAAGAATGATCATAAGATAGTCCCATATCCAAAGTTCTTCGTCTTACCCTTCTGCATAGAGGTCAATTGGCTCTTCATGTTAGTCAGAAGAGGCATGCACCAGTCAAATACCGTGGTAAGACACTCCACTGCCAAGCTCATGGACACTCGTGATGCCTGATGCAGCGAAGCTGATCCATTTACCCGTGCAATGGTAAATAGCAGTATCCTCAAAAATAAACTTTCCATGTGTTTGATTGGAATTTGAGTTCCAATCTTCTCTAGGTGTCGAGGACAGTATATATGTACATAGTCTTCTAGTGAAAGACTATTTCTTGTCCTGCCAATCGAATGCACGACCTCCCCTCTTCAGGAGAGACCTGTAATAAAGTAGATGTCTTCAAACTCAATCCGTAGAGGCATCTGATCTATCATGAAGGCATCATCCTCTGCACTCCTGTAGTGGATCAGTAGTTCAAGCAAGTGTGTGTTGGATTTCATGTTTGGCATTTTGAAGAATTTCAATAAGCCATAGCCTTTCAGAGCATCTAGTGCATTTTGGTCATTCATTACCTCATTATCAATTGTGGTATGCTTTCTTTCCCTCCATGTGATGGTCATCTTGTAAAAAATTTGAGTTTCAACTGTTATTTTTTATGTTTAAACTTTAACTCGTGTACACGTGGGTTCCCTTTACACACAGTCACGTGTAGGGCCATTGTATACACGGGTTGATCACATCAAACCTGCGTGTATGCAGAGTTGGATTTTTGGGCATAATTCCCATGGTCAGAACTTTAAGAAAACTTCTAAAAACTATCACAAAACATTACAAGCATGATTTGAGGGTCACTTGATGACTTTGGGGTGATTTGAATGAACCAATTGTTTAGAGGAAAGCTTGCTCCTTTTTGCTCCACAACTCTTTTCTCTAAATAGAAATGAAAAAACTGTGAGTCCAAAAGTCATTATATAACTTTGAAATTGCAAAATATTTTTTCAAAAATTGATTTTTGTCTCATGGATTTTTTGACTTGTGGGCTTGGATTGTCGAGAGTGGGTTGTTTTTTCAGGATATTTTGGAGACTTCTTCAAGATGTTATTTTAGTTCCATGACCGTTGACCCGTCATGGCAAGTATCATTCACTCATTGGCATTTAGGTTAGGGAAAACCATTTTCCGCTGCATCTTTCATACTAGCCTCCATTCAACGATATGTTAGCCATAGGATCGACCCCATCGTATCTTGGTTAGCAAACCATTTTCACTCGCCGATTTTGAAATCATGATATGATGGTAGAGATATCCTTTACATGGGCATCTTAGTTAGAACCTCGCTGACATTGGTTTCCCATGCTGTTATAGTGAGTAGGCTCGGAAGTCCTCTTTAGTCCCACCATGAATTATGTGTTGAAGACACATTCTCCTTTATTCCACACTAATTTATGGCCTTATACCCTAGAGGCTCCTTTGTGTTGAGTTGTACTGTTGCATTGCATTTTGACTATTTGCACCTTTTTTGGCCTTGAGTCGGCTTCACTTGGACTCGTGTTTAAGCCACTTATTTGACCATGTCTTCTACAAAATCAACCATGCAATCACTTAGCTTTTGTAACTTGATGCATCCTTTTACCCATGGAAAGAGAATCCCTTTGAGTGTCCTTGACCAATTTCACCTCCTTGCATTGAGCATAGGAATGCTCCCCTCCCAGGAACTAGATCACCTGTTTCTTTGACACTCATTCTTTCCACTATATTATAGCATTCTTTTATTTCTTTTCCAGCTTAAAGAAAAAGACAAAAAAATTATATATTCCAAAAAGAGCGGGAATGGGACAACATTTCCATATTTTGTTGGCAACTAGAGTCAGTCGTGTCGCCCTTGAACAAAGCACTCAAAAGAAAGTCTTTCCTTCATTTTGGGTGGGATTTAGTTTGACTTAGGTACACCTTAACCTTGTTATTGAGTCAGTACTCCTCCGATTGGTTACCTCTTCCAATCATATGGAGAGTTTGCTCATGCCTCTTGCATGACGAACTTATACAGAGTTATCATATGCTGCCATATAGTCATCATTGAGTCGTGCTTTTGTTCAAGGGAAGTAAGCCTGAGTCAACCTCTCTGCAGTGTCTCTTGACCTATTTTTCAGTCGGCCATCCCTAGTTGTCAGTGTCATGTTTGTCACCACATTAGTTATATTGGTCCTTTGCTCATGCTAGTTTGAGAAGGTCTCCATTGACTTCTTGCTGGCGGATCTTGTCCTTATTGAATACGACATATTGCTCTGAGGGCAGACCTAGAGCCGCACCCTGGCCCTATTTTCATTATTTATAGGTCACCTTGTGCTCAACATTAATCATTATCATGGGTCTTTGACTTAGTGGTTTCCCTTGTGTTCGATGTCAACTTTCATTATCACACATTGGGATTCATGCAATGCCTTCGTTTCCATTTGACCCTACTGGTGGATTCCTCACCTTTGTGTCAACTTTGATTATTGGTTGGTTTAGAGGGTTTCTATCGTGCACTAGCTACATCATGTGTATGCCAGAAACGTGCTTCGGTTGGGTTACTACATCTTTTTCATCTGATTCCTTCCACATTATTAGCCTACAGGTTATACTCGCGCTATATTGATGAAGGATGTCTTAATGCCTTCCTTCTAGCGGATCTTTTCCTATCGACTACAACTCATTTTCTCTAGGACAAAGATCTAGATTCCATTTGGCAGTACCTTGGAGTTTGCAGTCATCGGTCGCAGATTCCTTCACTATCGATAGTGGGAAACCACCATTGTCCCCTGATTGATAGATTCTTCCAGGTGTTCAACTTCAGCTCATTTATTTGCACTTGTTAGATTGTACTGGGTACCTTGACTCTCATTATCATTATCGGTGAGTAGTCTCATGTTTTTTAACGGTATACATTAATGAATGGTAATCAAACGATTTCTCACATGGTCGACCTCAGATCATTTATTCCCATTGTGTAGAAATGTACCACAGCGGTCGGTGAAGACCTTGAGTTGCATCAGCATGTTTTGGTTCACTTGTCAGTTGCTCCTGTTGCTTCTACTTGACACCATCCAACATATAAGTTGCAGTTCTCACAACGACATCTTATATCTTGGCATCCGAGTTGCGATGTAGTATCATTTTATTCCATCATGTTCATTTGGTACTATTGGGATCACTTTTTGACATCAATTATCAGCTTCATCCTTCAAAATAATTGATCGTCTTCTTACATGTGATATGCAGACATGTACTTACTTTTTCTAAGCATGGGTATGCCCACCTCAGACATCAGTTTCTTTTTTATCTCTTTTGATGGCTTCGCAGGCTGAATTCTGGTGAAGTCCTTCTCAGTTTCGACAAGATTCTTTCCGTACACTTAATACATTTCGTCCATCATGTACCCCTTCTGACCTCATATATTAGGGGACATCTGTTATAGCACCATTTACCATCCTTGGTATTTGTGATGCTTGGTTTATGGCCTAGGGAAACCCCTCCTTCCAGACTTGGTTCAAATATATTAAAAACAGTGTTTTATTCCCTGTACGTTATTTTTCCTGAGATAAAAGAGTGTACACGTGATTCACTCAATACCCAACCTACGTATATGTGTTAAAACACTTAAAAAAATTAAATTTCCTTAATTATGGGTGGAGTTCACAGGTTTTACCTAGTGATTACCTCCTATTTCTCGTGGCCCAACTATTTCCCAACTAAAAAACTAATTGGGAGAAGTATAAATAGACTTCCATGGGAAGGCCTTAAGGATGGGAAGAGATAGAGTTATTATACTGAGATTATCGCTGACTGAGTCTGATGAATCCCTGTGCCTCATGAACTTCCCCAAGCTTCAAGAAACCCTTGTTTCCTTGATTATATATATTCTCCCTCTTGCTTGAGATATCATGGTTTTGGTTACGGAAGAAGATTGTTGAAGGCTGGGATAGGATGAATCCAAAGGACGGTTCCGCTTGGAGCCGGAAGAAGAAGACTTAGGTGAATTCTCTCCATGTTATTTATAGCTTACTACAATAAAAGAAATGTTGTCTTGTTTCCGAAATTAACTTTGTTTATGCATCAAATTATGTTTTAATTCATATATGAATGTTGTTTTGATGTATGATCAATCATTTGTTTATATGAAATAAAGTTAGATTTTGTGAATATGCTTTACTTCTATAAAAAACTAATTGGGAGAAGTATAAATAGACTTCCATGGGAAGGCCTTAAGGAGGAGAAGAGATAGAGTTATTATACTGAGATTATCGCTAAATGAGTCTGATGAATCCCTGTGCCTCATGCACTTCCCAAAGCTTCAGGAAACCCTTGTTTCCTTGATTATAGATATTCTCCCTCTTGCTTGAGATATCATGGTTTCGGTTATGGAAGAAGATTGTTGACGGCTGGGATAGGACGAATCCGGAGGACGGTTCTGCTTGGAGCCGGAAGAAGAAGACTTAGGTGAATTCTCTCCATGTTATTTATAGCTTACTACAATAAAAGAAATGTTGTCTTGTTTCCGAAATTAACTTTGTTTATGCATCAAATTATGTTGTAATTCATATATGAATGTTGTTTTGATATATAATCAATCATTTGTTTATATGATATAAAGTTATATTTTGTGAATATGCTTTACTTCTATACTATTATGTATTCGAATTGAATGATTTTCAGGTTTGAAGAACATCAGGAGTTGCAAAGGGTCTGAACCCTACAGGACCTACTCAAACGAAGGAAATCTGGGTACGGTCACTCTTACATAGTTTGATTATATAAGCATTTTGCCTGAGTTGTATGAGTGTTTCTTGTTGTAGTTTGCTTCTTATCTGTTGGGGTTCTAACCCAAAGCCCTAGGGTACTTATTCCCGAAACAACAATGTAGCTCTCATTGTTCCGTGTCATCAAAAGATCATGTACATATACCACAAGATATACAATTATTTTCCAACTTTCTTGACAAACAAAGTCGCATCATAAAGATCATTATGTTTGAAATTGAGTTTTAGAAGATGCTCAGTTAGTTTCTCATACCAGGCTCGTGGTGCTTGTTTGAGGTCATACAAGGATTTCACAAGTTTGCAAACTTTATGTTCATGTCCTTTCATAGCAAATCCTTCAGGTTGGGACATAAAAACATTCTCTTTTAGATATCCATTCAAGAAAGCAATTTTTACATCCATTTGATGGACTTTCCAACCATTCTGAGTTGTTAGGGAAAAGGGTGTTCGAATGGTAGCCCATTTTGTTGTGGGGGAAAAAGTATCCTCCTAATCGACCCCTTCCTTCTATGCAAAAGCTTTTGCCACAAGGCTAGCTTTTTTCTTGTCAAGTGAACCATCAACTTTATACTTGTTTTGTAGATCCACTTGCAGCCAATTGGTTTGGTTCCCAATGGAGGATCAACCAACTTCTAGGTGCCATTCTTTATCAAGGCATCATACTCCTTTTGCATCGCTTCTTTCCATTCATCATGAAAATCTGCTTCTTTGAAGGAAGTTGGTTCAAAATCTATAAACAAATTTAATTCACAATCATAAGAAACATCCATATCAATATGTGAATCAAAATCATCTATATCACCTCCATTTTTTCGGGTTTAATTTCTAGTTCCTATCTTTCCAACCTCATTAAGATGAACACTTTCAAATGTCTTTGTTAACCACTTTGGGGGACCTTTCTGAGATGGTCCAGGCTGCTCAGTTGATTGAGTTGGGATTGAATCAAGATTGAGTGTCCCAATTTTGTCAATCACATCACTCAAAGTATCATCAGTTGTTGGAGTTTCATGTGGGCGAGAGAGTTCTTAAGAAGAAGATTCCACAGGTTGATCCAGTATAGGAACCCCCCTTCAAGATGTGGAATCTGATTATAAAATTCTTGAAATGATTTTGCATTTGCAAATCTATCCAAGCGATTAAGTTGCCACTCAACAACATTATCAACTTTGTATGATTCAAGAAAGATTACATCTCTAGATACAATAAACTTTTTATTGACTTCATCATAGAGATGGTATGCTTTGGAGGTGTTTGAATAACCCAAGAAGATACACTTATGACTCCTTGAACCAAGTTTGTTTCTATGTACCTTTGGTATCAAGGCATAACATGTGGAACCAAAGTCCCTAAGATGCTTTACCAAAGGAATGTGCCCATACCACATGTCTTCGTCTCCAACACACACTCCTTTCCATAGAAACCCACACCGAATTATCCCACCTTTGCCACCTTAACTCTCCTTGTTTCACATTAATATTTTTCTAGAGGGGAGTTGGCCCTCTCGTCGACCAACACATGACCTCTAAGTCATATTGTCTTCCTCTTGCATGATCTTTTGTGGCTTCTGGGATGCAACCCTTTGAGATTACGCCATCTCAGATCCCACACTAATAGAGTATGCATCCAATTGAACACCATGACTATACTATCCATTCAAAATGGATTTTCCACATTGTTCTAGCACCAAGACAACATATAGAGTATAACACCCATCATTGAGGAATTCAACATCGTCACGTGCACATAAAAAATGCAACATTGTGTGAAGTGTAGGAACATAAGTCAAATATCTTAAGCCCTTGAAGAAATTCCATCCACATCATTGAATGCAAGGTTCACTCTAACTTGAGCTCTTGTTAGTATGGAAATATAAACCTAGAACCAAAAATCCAAAACCATAGTATATACATTACTGAAGACATGGAGGAAATCACCATACAAAGTTACAGGTCAATAAGAAAAAAACAAGAAGAAATCCCCAATATCACCACCTTGTAACACAATAATGTTAACTTGTAATCAACGTAATCATCATACTTGAACAAGAAAAAGTTTTGTTGTAGCTACTACAACCACCCTCCAAAATTTATCCCATGCTTAGATTATGGAGCCTCCCTTTTGTCCACATGAGATTATCATTCACTATTGTCAAGTATTCATGCTATGATCATGACTTATCTTTTCATGCAGTGCTTGTGATGGTTGTTTTAATCCTGATTTGATACCTTTCAATCACAAGCAAGCTTCTGCCCACACCTTGTAACATTACATCTCATCCCTCTAGAAACTACACAACCTTAAGGATCTGAATTGACAATCCAGATAGGAAGGCCAACCTTGAGCTTAGAAACTACGCAATTCTAGGAGACAACTCGACCTTTAGCTCAAAACTTACGCAAAGATTCCTTTTCTCTAAAAAACTGTGAAATTCACTAAGTCAATGAGTTTCCAAGTCCTCTGTGGTTGGGAACTACACAATTCTTCTTGACAGTGTGAATGGCCAGTTTCCCCAAAATGAAAAAATAAGAAAACAATCCCTAGAAATAGGGAGTGATCAATTAATTTCACAAAGAGTGGCACAGGTTGTTATTTTTTTACTTTATGCCAGGTGTTGTTTTTTCCTTGATTTTGGGCATGTGTGTCAGAAACCCTAACCAACCTATATCTGTATAATAGACAACCCTAGAGCTCATTTTCAAACTCGATCTTGGAGCTCTAGCCTTCCCAAGGAGATCAAGGAACCTTCAGTTGAGTTTGCGTCACTTTTGCAAGTGAGTTTTGATTTTCTCGCTTTTTAACACTTTTTATGTCATTCTTTGTCGTTTCGCTTTTGTGAGTGTTGTTTTTCTTGTTTATTTTCATGGTTGTTGGTGTTTTATCCTCTATTATATTGTATAAGTGTTGGTTTGGTCCATATTTTGAATTTTACAAGTGTCGCATCAACTTCTTGTTTTTACGCATTAGTGGTCGCCATTTCAACGACTCCCTATGCATTCTTGTTTTTCCTTTTGCATATTTAGCTTTTGCACTTGATATTCACGTATCTATCTTTTCTTAGTCAGATCTACACTATTACTTGCACCATCACTCATATCTATTACTTTCCCATCCTATTCTCAGAAAGATCTACCTCTTTACTTGGCCAATAGTTGCCATGTTCAACTGGGCATTCCGCGAGTCCAATTCTCAAGCCTCAGGTTTGGCCTCTGAGACTATGAAATTCACATTGGCTCATGCCTCATCCTTGGACACTGAGATTTCACAATGTACAATCTCTCCCTAAGTCTTCCCAGGTTTAGATTGTGAATTTCACAGTATCTAGCTTCAAGCCTCACCCCTAACTGTTGAGACTATGTAATGCACAGTTCATGAGGCCAGTCTCTTCCCTCAGTCTAGAAATTGTGTAGTTTTATCTCTCAGTCTTATGGTTGCTACCTTGATCTTTCTTTGAGAGTTATTTTGCTTGACCTAATTTATGTTTTCCATGAGTCCATTTTTCTCATACATGTAGAGCAATTTTTGAGCACTTCTCTTGATAAGTTACTGTCACTATGGCTCCCAAGAGATCTAACTCAAAGGACACTACTGAGAGAAGTACCAAGGAGGAAGTTAAGAGTAGTCTAGTGAATTTTCCAATTAACTCGGAAAATCAGTTGTTCATAGAGAAAGAGTCATACATTACATGGCAGAAGGTGAATGAGGTGTTCACAGCGAAAAGCTTCAAAGCAGATCTAGAAGACCAACAGGTGTATGTCAATATCAAAAGGTCAGGATTACACAAGATCACATTCAGGTACCTATTTTTTCCATGTGCAAACATTTTCAGCTGGATACTTTCTCATAAATATAACACAACCATGACTCTCAACAGTGCCAATGGACAAAGGCTTGCATATTTTATGGTACATAACTTTTAGATTATGTATCATTTGTCATTTTCAGAATCTTACATGGATTCCCACTTCTATGTGATCACTGACTACTTGAGCACAAAGGATATCGTCAAAATTTGGGTAAAATAGCCTTCTAAATTTCACCAAACAACCATCAACACTTACAAGACCAAATCCCTAAGGAAGGCTTATTAGTACTTGATAATATTATGTTGTCATATCTATGGCTAGAGTAGTACTGAGACCTTTCCAGAAGGATGGGCATTCTTGCTTAAATATGTTGTGAATGAAGGAAAACCATTCAACTGGTCAGATTTACTAGCTCAACAATTGAGGACCCATGTAAACAATGACAGAAATACTCCCAAGGGTAAGCAAGCCAGGTTCTACATGTATGCCTACCTGCTGGATGCAATCTATGCTCAGAACTCTTTTCCCAACATGAATTAGACCTGGTCACCAAAAGAATATGTTGTGCACATTTACTGAAATTTGGTTTTAGAGTGCACTTATAAAGGAGTGACAAAAAAGTTGACTGATCACTTCCTCATTCCATTATACAGGTTAGTATTTCAAGAAGAGCCACCTTGAATGTCTCGTGGGGTAATGGAAGTAGTGTCAGAATTAGCAAATTGGTTTGACTCACTAGATGGCATCTTCCTTAGAGTGTTTGGGGGTCAAAAGTATCCACATCTTCTGCTGAGGTATGTCGCCAAAAAGTTGGTCATGCAAGAATTCACTTATCATGTCTCCATGGGGTTATCAAGAGTGTTGCACTAGAAGAAGATGAAACTTGGCCCATTCTTCCTATGCAAATTGAATTGTACAAGATCAAGAATTTGAAGGTCATGGACACTGAAGGTAAGGATATAGAGAAATTCACATTTAGTCATTTGGACTTCAATCTGTATGATCCTAGTGATGTCTGTAAATAACACTGTGTGAGGATTATTTTCTAGTGGAAAAGTGGGACATTTTATAGGCATGAGGAGGAATAAATGAAGAATTGTTATAATGCCTCCAAGTCCCGTGAACCTGTTAGATTCGTAGGGCATCATAGGTTACTCCTTAGAATGAATTCACTCTAGAGGAAGCACCATCAAAAAGGTGCAACCTAGTGTGCGAAAAGGGAAAAAATAAAGTTGCACACAGTCCAATGGAAGAGAAAAGTCACAAGGTCAAAGGAGATCCAATCATCCTAAAAGTGACCATAGAAACAAAAAAGATGAGGAAACAAAGGAAGCAGGAAGAAGAGATGAAGTAGAGGGAAGAACAAGAGGAAAGGAGATTTGAAGTATAAAGGAAGAAATAAGAAGAAGAAGAAAGACGAAGAATAGAAGAAGAAGAAGAAACACGGAAACAAGCCTAGGAACAAGAGCATAGCCGGAAACTAGAAGAGGAGAGAAAATAGATGCAGGAGAAGTAACTTGCTCAGGAAATTGAGAAATTTATTGTGACTCAAGACATGGAGATGGAATCGGAGCCACTAAACCAAGATTTTGATCTCATGTCGAGTACTCAGTAGGTTGATATTTAGTCTCTCCCTCCTCAGACATCAGAGCAAGCTCCAAGTCAAGAAGAGGAAATTTTCCCTCTTGATGATGGTCTGGTAATGGATATGTACAATCTACTTACAATGAGATTTAGAATAATATTGTACAAGAAAGAAAGAAACATTTTCTTAATGATCTTACATCTCCTCCATTCATTAGAGAAAGGGTGATTGTAACAGATACCAAGAGAAATTCAGAGTCCATAGATGCAACCAACTTTGCCTTCGCAGGTGTTACCAAGTCAAACACAGAGTACCTCATGGTTGAGAATAGGAAAATGGAAAAGAACTTGTAGGCTATGTTAACACTCAGGTTGTCCCTAAGCTCCTGAAGGGATACGACCAAGGTAACCACAAACCAATCTTCGGATTACAGGTTCTAGCCCACCTGTAATCAGAGAGGGCTCTCTCTTGATGATTTAGCTTCGTTGATGATGATTTTAGGCTAGCTATTGGGTTCAGTGGGTTTTGTTTAGGTTTGGATGGTGTTTGAATGGAAGGAAGATTATTTCAAGAAGAGAGGCATGCATAGAATGATAAGTTTCAAACCATTGGGCATGGATTCAAGGAGTAGGACCGCAGGTAGGCTTTCTTGATCACAGGAGGAATATGGAGCAAGGTAGCTGCACATGAAACAACCTTCAAGCTAAAGAGATGGAGTGAAA